>JAOXYD010000007.1:490162-508228 GCA_028565735.1 Pinacopodium congolense
TCTCCGCCTCTTTTCTCCTTAAAACCTTCTAAATTTCATATCTTACTTGTTTCTTAACAAAATTAAGCATTCTTAAAGTCTATTTATTGCATTTCAAGTCCTCTACAGAAGAAAATATGAAGAACACTTGAAATAAGCTCTAAACTTTGAGAGAATCTGAAGTTTGATATGAAAAACATATTTCTCTCTGTCTCTTCTTGTTATTTCTGACTTCCAAACCTTCATACATATGTCAGCTGTAAGTGGGAAGCAACTTGTGCAAATTACAACTAATAAGATTGAAGATTTAGCTGGAAATTTGTCGACTGGTACCTAAACGACATTAAAAAAGGATCCCTACGGTAGGCTATGAAGGCACCGTTACAGTCATCTACATCGAGAGTAATACGATGGCCTAGAAAGCATAATGACGGGCTTGCTGAGGTCACTATTTTAATCCAAATTTTAGAATTTTTGCTATATAATCTTGAATTTTTTTCAAATTTCAGCTTCCAATAGCAATATATAACAATTATAAACATAATTAAACAACTTAGTAGTAAATTGAGAGCAATGTGGCTTAAAATGACATGAATTGACTATAAATTTCATATAGAATTTATTTGTAAATAATGTTTTTATTTGAATAGTTATCATTTAAAACATGTAATTCAATTAAAATTTTCATAATTATGTTTGAAACAAATTTAGAATTGAAAATTTATTTACATATATTTCCTAATATGCCCCTTAATATAATAGTTTTATAAAATAAAAAAATAAAAACAATACCTCCTTTTTTAAAAATATTTATATCAACATAATTTTTAAAAAATTTAAAATATATTTTTATGAAAATAAAATCAGCTTAAAAATATATTATCTACGTTAAATATGTTCTAACATTTTATGTTAAATATGTACGGATAACATAATATTGTGACTATCAGGGATCCAGGAAATGAAGAAAATTTACTGTAAAGATATTAAAATTTTGCAGAACTTGTTCTACAGAGGGTTAAGGGCACTTGGTTTCACATGTCGGCCATCTCGTTATGCAAAAGCTGAAGTTGGGTCAGAAATGGCTTAAGATAGCAGCGATGTAAATGCTGCAAACAACTGAATAAGAAAACCTGAAGAGAAGATGCAACCAACTAACCTGGTCAAAGATAGCTGCTGGAATTGCTAGGTTGCAATAGCATTAGGAGAATCAACTATTCCTGAAAGCTTCCTTCGCATGGGCAATAGGATAGCAAAAGATACATCTGAATATATTAAACCAGCAAACCTTTCCAGGACAATTTAGAACTATAAGGCGTCATCTTTTTTGAAAAAAAATAGTAATTCGTGCACTTACCAGGTTTAAACCTTAGTAACAGTGGGGTACTCTTTATCTTGTTAACCCATAAATCTTAACCTTAAATTTTGAACATCTGGCTGGATTGAAAATTTTTTAAAGTTTTAAAATTTTTCTTTTAAAAAATTTTTCAGCTAAACTCAAAATTGAGGATCACCTCGATTACATTTGTATTTTTATTTTTATTTAAAAAATACAGAAATTAAAAATATGTATTTGATTTTGTTTGATTTTTATATTTATAAAATAAAAAATAAAACTAGTAAGGACAGTTTTGAAAAATAACGTGTCTTTTAAATTTGTAAAATTTATTTAAAATTTTCAACTATTTTAATATTTAAAAATATGTATTTGATTATATATTTTTATATTTATAAAATAAAATTAGAAAAATAAAACTAGTAAAGATGGTTTTAAAAAATAAAAACATGTCTTTTAAATTTGTGAAATTTATTTAAAAATTTCATCTATTTTAATAGAATTTTGATTAGTTATATTGAATTTTATAGAATTAAAATTACAAAATTAAAATGAACAAATTTTTATATTTTAAATAACAAAATTTAGAATTTAGAATTATAAATAAATTCTACGTAAAATTCATTTGTTTCGAGATAAGGATTAATTTGTTCAACTCTTAGGTATTATTTTGTTGTGATCAATAATATTGTTTAAAAATAATAAAAGTGTAATTAACTTGACATTAATAAGTAAATGACTTTTTGATTTTTTAAGAAAAATGAAGACCAAAATCATGAAATATAAACTTAATTTAATTTAAAAAAAAGTTAGCAATGGAACCAAATCGTCCTATGCATTTGATATTACTCTGCTAGCATTAAGCTTTCTGTTAAATGTGTCCCGTTCTCAAAAGTCATTTTACATGTTTCCTATACCTTAACACAGAGCGTACAACCCCCAATTTGTGTATCATAGGAGCTTGAGAGGAAATTTTATTAGCCATCAACGAGCTGGCTTTTGACCTTCAGTTAAGACAGGCAAGGGTAAATGGGATGGCGTAGGTCCAGTCCTGTCCTATCCCTCTCTTTCTTCACCTGTCCATCTCAACGAACTGTGCAGTAACAAAACAGTAACCAAAAGCGAGCCCTTTCTCTCTCAACCTTTAAAGTTCCTTCCCTCTTCCCCACCCCTTCCTTGTAATAACTGCACTCCCCCAAGACACCTAAGCTTGCTTTCTCTACATTATAAACACTCCTTTATCTTCTCTTTAAAGCTATTCAAGATTCAATCTTCACGCCATTCTAAGATCTTAGTTACATTTCTTTAACTACCCTTTCCCTTTACACCTTTCTCTAACGTACCCACCTTTGAATTTTTATACCCATTTCGTTTTGTTTATGAAATTCAAGTCTCTATTTTTCACCAAATTGTCTCGTTATGGAGTTATCTGCAGGAACCGGCCCTAGATCCAGCTTCAGGCCACCACAGCCGGACCATTCTGGATTCGATTCTGTTGCCCAATTCGGCGAAGATATCCAGCACTTAATATCTGTCCCACCAGACAACGCTAGCTCTTTCACTGCTCTCCTCGAACTACCCGCCAATCAAGCCATGGAGCTTCTTCACTCTCCCGATTCAACTCTCGCGACCCCACCCGAAGACAACACCTACCTGCCGCACCACTTAAATGCTAACTTGACGTTCCCGAGTGACAGTGGCTTAATTGAGCGAGCCGCCAAATTCTCAGTCTTTGCCGCCAGCAATTCGCTGGAGACGAACTCTGTTCCATCCAATTCTAGTGCCAATCTCGAGAAACTTGTGAAAAGCGAGCCGAGGGAGACAGAGTCGTACCTGAATTCCTTGCCGCAGAAGACGGCCAACAAGGCGTTAAATCAGAGGTCGGTAAAGAGGAAGGAGCGAGAAAAGAAGGTAGGGAGGTTTGGGGAGCTCAAATTTTATGGTATTCTTTACTAACCTATCAAAATTAGTCACTAAATTGCTAAAATTCGTTCAATTTGCGTAAATTAGGTTAAAGGATCAACAAAGAAGAGCAAAAGCACAGAAAACGAGAGCTCAGAAAATGGGCAGAACCTTCCTTACGTTCACGTTAGGGCACGCAGAGGTCAAGCCACAGATAGCCATAGCCTGGCAGAGAGAGTAATAATCTTTAGACTTTAATTAATGTCCTGTTAGCACATAATTACTCTTATTAATGGTATTTATTAGTTACTTTGTAAGTGATTGTGACATGGGGGGTTTGTTTGGACAAAATTTGTAGGCGAGGAGAGAGAAGATCAATGCAAAGATGAAGCTGCTTCAAGAGCTGGTCCCAGGTTGCAACAAGGTTAGGAGTGGCAATAATAACATTTTGTTTGTCCTTTTTTTTAATTTTTTCTGTTTGGAAATGCTAATGATTGGGTAATGAAGACTTAATTAATCATTATATCTCACATTCTGTCTACAGAAAGTGTGATTATATTTTTGGATTATGTGTTTTTAATTAATCGAGTTTGTCATTGTGACCTTTTCAGCAAAAGTTGGTCTTTTGCTTTTGAACCAAGAAAAGTGCTTGGTGGGGCGACAAGTTGGCATACTTGTAATTTCAGCAGCCTATTGGTGCTATTTTTTTCTTTTATATGTAAGATAGGAGATTGTTAGGAGTCCTTTTTAGGTTATTGTTATATTTAGTCCTCGAGCAAAGGGGACTGTTTTGTCATTCACTCTTTTTTTTTTAACCCTGATTGCCGCAGCTTCAAGGCTTGGACTTGAGCAAGAAAAAATTGAACTTGCTTGTAAAACCTGGTTAGCAGCATTTTCTCCCTGCCAAGTTCGTAAGTTGTTTTTGAACACAGAAATTGTAGAAGTTTATATTGGAAAATTGCAAACTTGATATTCATTCAGTCTAGTCGATGGTGGAGAAGATGAAATTACCCATGGGCTAAGACCTGGAATTTTTTTGTGTAGAAAATACTCAAGTGGAAGTGCCTTGAAGCACATAGCATTTTGACTTTGTTATATACTAATTGGGTCCAGTCTCGTAGAGAAAGGAAATATTGATCATTATCAGTGGTACCTAGTTGTCTTATAAGTTTGGTATTCATATGGTGGATGATGAATAGATGATAAAAGAACAACTTCTTTCAACGGTGTTTGGTTGAACTCAAAAGGGGCTTATGACAGTCACTGTATTGATGAATATGGTTTTCCTTGAGACATGAAACCAGATAGCCATCTGGCTTCACCATGTATATTTTTCACCCAGTGCTTGTGAGCAATTATGACTAATGTTGCTAATGTTTGGATCACATCTATTATTTCCATTGGGTGATCTAGCTCAGGATCTTGTACAGTAGTTTTTCATATGAAGGGCTCCCATTTATAGATCTAGGATTCCAGAAAGCTAGAGGTTTAACTTCGCACACAAATCATGACCTTATTTGTATCAAATTCCTACACACATTCCTTGCAGAGTATGAATCTAAAATTTCTTTATCTTTTTGAAATTCTCTTTACATGCAGAGACTACTTACCTTCATTTTTGGTTCAATTTCATTTGATTTAATAAGGTTGATAAGCTCCTGTTCATTTCTATATTTTATGCAAGCCGTAAGTTTATGATTGACTATGTTTTCGACATTAATTTATAACTCTGTATTATATGGTTGTTGAATGATATATTTTGTTATGCAGATTACAGGCACAGCATTGGTACTCGATGAAATAATCAATCATGTACAGTCTCTTCAGCACAAAGTAGAGGTCAGATTTCCCTATATTTATCATTAACTTTACCTTTTGAAGCTAGATAATAGATTGTTTAAATTTGAGCACAGTTCAATCTGACTTAAATGCGAGCAACTTGCTTCTTTTCTTTCTTTCTTTTTTTTTTTTTTGGGTGTTTGGGATCAATTGTTTAGTCTTCTCTCATTGTGTTTTTTATTGCCTTTTATTTCAATCAAGCAAAGCAGCAATATTGTTTAGTCTTTATTTTTGTAGTTCTCATCTTATTCTCATTCAATATTTCTTTGGTTTCAGTCATTATCAATGAGGCTTGCAGGAGTCAATCCAAGAATTGATTTCAATCTCGACTCCATATTAGCTGCGGAAGTGAGTTATTGTTCTTACAGTACGTATTTATTGTTAACAAAGGGTATTATGGTGTAAATGATCACATAAGAACAGTTCAAGGATTGAGCTTTTATAACTGCTTGTCAGTAGGGCTAGTTTTGAGAAATCCTGAATGGCCGAGTCTTGAAACACAACTCACACTTCATTGTTTTTAGAGGATAGGCTTTGTTGGTTAATACTTTTTATCTTCTCCAAATACATTTACTTAACCATTTTTTAGAACTCGTTTTATGGAAATAAAGCAACTAAATTTCTTGTACTGTTCTACTGGAATGGGTATTCACCTTTCCACCGCTGATATCCTCTTTCCAATTGAACTGCGGCATGCCAATTCTCCATTGTGCAGATTTAACTGTTCCTGTGCCCCTACAATTGAAATCATCAAATTGTCTAGATTTCAGTATTTTGGAATGCATGTCAAATGCTGGGTAATAATGTAAGGCCCTGAAATAAATAAAAACATATATCTTTATTGAAAACAATAAACTTTTATATTTTGTTAAATGGGAGGTGAATATTCTTCAGTTTGGAATTCTTCATGTTTATATATATATCTATATATATGTAGAGAGAGAGAGATCTGGCATTGAAAGACCACAGAAAGCTTGGTAATCTGCTAATTGTTGTGATTAAATTAATGCTTTGAATTATCCATTTGAAGTTGCAGAGTGAATCGCCAATTGATAGTAACTTCCCCGGCATGGTTGCGCCTGTGATGTGGTCAGAAGTTCAAGTCAATGGGAGCAGACAGCAGCAGCAACAACAACATTGGCATTTTGATGCGTTCCACCACCCAGTTTTGGGAAGAGAAGCAGACGGTCATAATTTTGTCACCCCAGAGAACTCACTTTTAAGCTATGATTCATCAGCTAATTCAGGTAGATCACACTACTTCCTATAATTTCTCCATTCAAGATGCCTCAACTGTAAAATTATATTCCTTTCTTCCTGATTATTTGTTAATAAAATTTCTAGTTGTTCATAAGATTTAAAGATAACTGCAGTCATTTTTGAAGATGAATAAATTAAGACCACAAGACTAACTTTGGGATTGTTGTTGTGGCACAGCATCTTTGCACTTGAATCAATTGAGAATGGAGCTATGAAGGCCGGGATGCAGCTATTATAGAATAGTAGCTAGTCATGTATATACCAAATATTAGTGGTTTGGTGGCACCAAAGGTGTGTGAGGCCTAAAAATTCGTATGGGGATTTTCTCCTATTATTAGGCTAGCTATATTATATATTAAAGGTGAGTTGGAAACCCAGATTTCTATGAATTGGCGACGACGAATTTGTAGAATCTCATTCTTACATGTTAATATAGTATTATTTTTATGGATATATGATATGATGGCATGTATACTAACTTTCTGAGAGTTATTGAATCCACTGCTGTAAGATGATGATTGATTATTTAATAATGAATGATGAATTTATGGTTGCGTTGTGTTTGAATTTTTCTTTCCCTGAATTCCTCCGTTTCCTTGTGTTTTTTTGTGGAATTGTAACCAATCATGCTGGTGTTCTTTCTTATCAAAGTGGAGTTGCCAATGGTTTGACTCCAAAATTTTTTTTTAATGCTAAAAAATTATTAATTTTCAGAAGAAAAAAAAAAGTATGGGTGACAGTCTCGTCTAGTCCATTCCTTCGATCTACGTCCAATAACCATTTTAGATAAGCTAATGCAACTAAAGCCATCAAGAAAGAATATGGGTTTGTTTTGTATGGGTTTGTTTTTAAATTTTAGTTTAAAATTTTTTTAAAATGTAAAAATTTAAAAATATATTAAAATTTTAAAAAGAAATATATTAATTCAGAAATTTAAAATTTTTAAAAATTAATAAAAATTAATAAAAAAATTACAAATTAAAAACTTTAAATTTACTCTTTTCTTTTTGGGCCTATTCTATATAAGAAAAAGCCCACTGCTCTCCTCTCCTCTCCTCTCCTCTCCTAAATCGAGTTTGTTTCACTCGAAATGGTATTGTAACAAACGCTCATTTCCTCCCTTCACCACCATGCTCCGCCAGCGCCTACTATCCTCACTCCGGACCCGAAGCGGTGCCGCCGCTGGACCCAGCCGGTGGTCTACCCCAGGCCATGAGGAACGCCCAAAAGGATATCTCTTCAACATGACTCCGCCGCCACCTGGGCAGTCTCGTAAGTGGGAGGATTGGGAGCTTCCCTGCTACATTACCAGCTTCCTCACCATAGTTATTTTGGGTGTTGGTCTCAATGCCAAGCCTGATCTCACCATCGAGACCTGGGCTCACCAGAAAGCCCTCGAACGCCTTGATCATGAGAAATTGGGTACACTCTCCGGTACCACAGACTCCGACTGATCTCATCGGGGGCTACCTTTCTATGTTTTCACATCGATTTCTTTTTTAGGTTGTCTCTCACTTCCTCTGTTGATAGTGTGTAGTTGATCGAATAAGAAAATATGACCGATGCTGGAATTTACCTGTTAATTTGCCATAATGACTTATAACAATATTTGGTTTCTAGTGAATGGTATCTTGCGATGCCCATGATACTGAGTTAGATGATTGAGGTTTTTGTTTTGAACACTTGCTGGAGTTTCATATGACTTTGTGAAAATATCAGATTGACGCCAAATACGAATTTTTGTAATTTGCTATTCCTTCCTCATCTTATTTGCCTTTTTATTTGGTGGTTGTACCCATTTTCTTTGGGCTGGTGTCATGTGATATCGCATTTCAATCCTGCTAATTTCAGTCTTTTATTATGTTGGTATCCACATATTTCTGGGAATTCTTATCATATGGGATTTCGTGAAAGCTTATTGCTTACACATTGGGTTAGTGTTGGCTTCATTATATGACATTTAAGGTGTTCTGAATCCTATGGTAGGCCTGTCACAGTTAAGATTACGTGTTAGATTTGACCACACTTTGAGTTTCTAATCATCTCTTTTAAAACGCTTTCTAGATAGGATGATATCTTTTCTGGTGGTTAGACAAGCAGCTGCTTCTATGACATACTCTATCTGCTTAAAACGATTTTAAATGTTTTTAGAGAAGGTAGCATTGACACATGTTAGATGCTCCATTGGGATGATTATGAAGGTAAGGTACCAGCAGATTGTTGAAATTGTAGTTTTAAATGAAATTTGCTTCCACCTGCATGTAATTTCTATAATGCCTTTCAGATGATTGGACTGCAATATATGTGGGATTTCCAAGATCTTTTTTTCCGTTTTTTGGGTTCTTTGGAGGAAGGGTGTTACCAGGCTTGAATCTGTGTTAGTTCTTTTGTGGGGGAATGGACTACCGGTGTTTCAGTGGCACTACTACGTATAACAATCTGTAGGTAACTACTCTACAGTGGGGTTGACCTTGGCATTTACTTGTTTATGTAAGAGGATGATGGCCTTTATAGCAAATTCTGGTTTACCAGATGATGCTAATTTAGGTGGATATGACATGGAATTGGGCTTCCTTTTCATTTCTATTTCCTATCTTGTGCTTTGACCACATTCATTGGCAAATAACAGTCAGTAACCTTTAAGTACCATTTGCTACAAAGCTATGTCTCTCCTATAATCAAGTCGATTTCAATCTTGAGGATTTAATTGAATAGAGCCTCTAACCATAAGCTCTGCAGAAGATTATTATGCTGACACTTGAGCATCTTTGCACCATCATTATGAGGCTGTCAAAATTTTGTTTTGCACTGTATGCTTAGTCAAGCTAATTTTAGCACTAATGTGACTTTACATTGAAGTAACTTTTCGCTGGGGTTTAATTCACATTCATCTCTTACTGGAATTCTTTCATATTAAGCAGGGTGAATGTTGAGCTAGACCTCAGTCCATATGACTATACTTTTAAATCTTGGCTATGTTGCTCCTTTTATTATTAGAAAATCAAGCTACAAATAAGGCCCTGGGTTTAGTGCTATTCTTAAGGTAATTAAGTGCAATCCCTAATGTCAACTTAAGTTATGCTATTAAGCCATCCCATATTCTATGATATATGCATTAAAGTCTCTATTAACTATTACATTATAGTATGGATTTAATCGCCTGATTCAAGTGATATAGAGGCTTCGTAAGAGTTTAAATGCATGATTCAAATAAAGGGGATTAAATGAAAGTTTCTAGGTATTAGGGGCCAAATTGAATGGTATACTGAACATTTATAACTTATTTATCCTTTTGCCTAGTATTAGAGAAGCCATGTGCACAGTTTTATAAAACACTTGTTAGATTTTGTAAATGCTTTAGATAAAAGGCTGTTCTAATTTTCCTCATGCTTGCAACTTGCCTACACTTTTCATGCATGAAACAGACTTTGTAAGAAGTGATTCTGGAATCGCATTCATTGATGCTTATGGAAACCTTTCATATCGCAGCAACTGGTTCACTGAAACAGTGGTTCCCTGGCCAGACTTTTACTTCTTGATGTTGGACCAAATACGTTTTAGATAATCAGTACTGTATAGTGGGAAGTTGTTACATACTAAGAGGCATCTTTTAGCGTATTATGACTTTCATAAACGATCAAATAAAGAAATGGTTGAGGGGCTGATTTTTCCCTCACGCTAAAACCTTAAGTACCAAGTTGAAATTGATATCTGGATGGTTTTAGAGTGTGGGAAAGGAGAGAGTTACCCTTATTGTTTATGCGAAATTTTAAACTGTTGGATACATGTTGCATTACATCTTCTGTTACATTATACTGAGACCGTCAACATATCCAGGCCCTATCCATCAACATGTTGAAATCGTTTAGATATGTTCTTTTATGAGCCAATGCTTTTGTACTACTAACATTTCTGTTTTAAGGGTTTTCATTATTCATAATGCAAAGCTTTTAATCGCTCTCTATTTCTCTTTTTTAAAATCAATAATTTGGTGTGCCTTCTTTTTAGAAGGATTTTTTTTCCTACGATTTATGCTGACACATGCACCAAATGACTAATTTTGGCTTTGAGGTCTTGCCCGTGCATATGATTATAATCCAAGTGTGATTTACATACAAAGCAATTTGTCTTTCAGAGAAGACGTGGTCCAACACTGATCCAATGTCATTATTTTTTATTTTTTTCGTGGGCCTGTGTTCATATACATTTCTATATTTATTGTCCTGTTTTATGTTCGTTCCTTACTGGTTTTTATTCCTCCATCACAAGAATAAAACTAAAAAAAGTAGCAAACTCAAATTCTTCATTAATCCCGAGAATGACTTGCTTTGTTATAATTTCATGGCTTTTCTTCTTCCTCCTTGTGTCTTACCAGTTTATATGCTCTCTCTCTCTCCCTCTTAATATTTCACAACTTTATTTGCACTCCTTAAATAGAATTTCAAACTGTAAGAGATCTACAATCCTATCCTTTTATATATGTCCACCAAAGAATAGTGTTAAACAAGTGCTGGTAAAAATATTAAAATATTAATATTTACGACTTTAGAAACTATCTGAAAACGCTTGAAATACAATAGAATTTGAAGTTAAAGTTTTTTTTTTTCCGGAAAGGAAAGCAAATGTATTAAAAAATAAACGAATGTTCAATACAGCACGAACAGAAGCCAACAAAGCAAATCGCGGAGACAACCCATAGAAGGGAAAATAGCAAGCACCGAAGAACCCATAGTGGCCAACTAAAAACCCTAAGCTAGAAACGCGAGCATTGGAGACCAGCTGCAAAATGGAATTAGAGACATCAGTTTTGTAGCAGGTCAGGGCTCATGGAAACAAGGTAGAATGTAGAGCTGAGAGTTTGTAGCAGGTCTGACCTTTGTGCGTTATTACGGCTCTTTGACTAGAAGGCTCGTAATATTTGTTAAGCAAAATTTTATAATCTTAAAAATTAATCAATATCGATATAGTATTATTTCAAAGTGAAAAATCGACACTAATACGGTACTGATATTTAAAACATTGAATTAGTTAGTAAAATGAAAAAAATAATTAATTAAAAAATTCACAACTTGAATGCTTAACTCATAAAACAAATGAATGTAAAATGTAAAATTCATTTATCAATAAATTTCTTCTTGGGGACTTGGTTGGGTCTTTCATTACATCAATGTGCCTAGATGAAGTGTACCATGGTCAAGTTTAGAGCATAAGAAAGCAGAACAAAATTTATTTCTGCCAACATTTGCAGAACTATTACATTTATATCTTCAACATAATTAGAGCCACATGTTTTGCATAATCTACAGTTATATTTTCATATCTACTTTGATACTCTTTCTATATTAGGTACATTAGAATAATTTCATAATCTTATAAATCCTTTTCAGCTACATTAAAGAGATGTCATAATCATTCTTTTAGGGTTTCTTGGTTGTATATATTCTCTTATATCAATAAAAATCATCAAACCTTTTACAATATATGTTTTCTCATGGTATCAGAGTCACAACCAAATTAACGATAATCCTCTTTATGTCTTTCGAAGAGAGTCAAACTTATGTCAATTGAAACTTTGACTGTAACATCCAACAAGATGGGGGGAGTTGCTGCAATAATAATAGATGTTGATTCACCGTACTTCATCCATCAGATGGATTAGGAATGCCTTTAATAACAATTATTCTCACAAGCGACAATTAAATGTCATTGAGAAAAGTAATGATTAATGCTCTTGATGCTAAATCCAAAATGGGATTCTCTAACGAAACATTGTAGAAGCTAGAAGAATCATCTCTGGATTATGTGAGATGGAGAAAGTGTAACTCATTTTTTTAATCTTGGATTACAAATACATTATCTAAAGATTTACAATCCAACATTACTCATGCAAGTACAGCTGCAAAAATATGGATAGATTTGGAAGAACACCAGTAGCAAGTCAATGCTCCTAAAGTTTATCAACTTAAGAGAGATCTATCAAATTTGCAATAAGGTGATAACTAAATTATTATGTCATAATATGGCTAGTTTAAAACTTTATGGGATGAGTTACAGGCATATGACCCTATGCCTCGATGTACATGCGGCGCTAGAAAAGAATATATTGAGAATCGAGAAGCAACAAAGGTGCATGATTTTGTACTTAGTCTTAACGTAAACTAAAATTTGTTAAAATAAGATATTCTTAACATGACTCCAATTCCGAACTTGAGTTGAATTTACACACTAACTATACTAGATGAAAACCAAAGGCATGTGATTGTTAATCGTGCATCAATAATTAAAGGAGCATCATTCATAGTAAAGAAAGATTAAAACAGAAAACAAAACATTGGTGGTGACTATAATTCAAAACATTGTGATCATTGCAAAAAGCCTTGACACTCAAAAGAAGAATGTTTTCAGATTGTTGTGTACCCTTTAAACTGGTGGCGATGAGAACAATTGTTGTGTACCCTTTAAACTGGTGGCAATGATAACAATAAGGAATTCAAATTTATAATAGAGGAAACAAAACATATGGGATGAACATGCACAAGCCATGGGCTAACGTAGCATGTCTTACATCAATTATACAAGAACAAGATGATAGTCAACAATTATCACAATCTCATTCTCCTATTGCTAGCCTTATAAATGAGGAATATTAATAGCTTCTTAATATTGTTCGCAGATAACCACATGAGGGTAACATTGCTTCTTTAGAAAATTTCATGGGTAAATGCACTTCTTTAACTAGTAAATAGGTTATAGATAGTAGAGCCTCAATTCATATGGCTAGTAATAAATTTATAATTGATATAAAATATCTTATGAATAATCATATAGCTGTGCAAATTCTGGATGGTATTTCTTTACCAATGACACATATTAGTAACATTAAATTATCTCCAAACATCAAACTTGAAAATGTCTTATGCTTGCTAAATTCTACATGCAATCTCTTATTAGTAGCCAAAATCACCAAGGATCTCAATTGCTCAGTCACTTTTTATCTTAATTATTGTATCTTTTAGGACCTGGACTCGATGAGGTAGATTGGAGTAGGTGAGCTATGTGATGGGGCTTATCAAATGAATTTAGACAAGAAAGCAATGGCTAATCATTATAATTGGCATATGCGAATGGGTCATCACTCTTATCAACATTTGAAGCTTGTAACTAACCTTAATTTACCTTTACATTTAGACTATGTTTGTGATGCTTTCCATAAGGTTAAACAATGTTGATTGCCTTTTCCTATTAGTTTGAATAAAAATTCGAGACCTTTTACTTTGATTCATGTTTATATTTTGGGGCATTATGTTACACCTTTTTTAAATGGTGCTCTTTTTTCTTTTTTTACTATTGTTGATGACTTTTCTTGTAGGATTTATATTTATTTGACGAAACATAAATTAGAGACTTATAATTACTTGACTATTTTCTATAACATGGTGAAATCACAATTTGAATATATTGTTTAGGTGATTAGAAGCGATAATCAAGGTAGTCCCTAAAAACACTCCCTTGGCAAACTGAGTCCCCATGATAAAAATTCCTTCATTCCACTTCAAAAAGCATACCAACACCATTGCAATAAAGGTCCTTGTGAAGATGATAAGAGCCAACTGGAAAAAAATTAGTTCTTTATTCCAGAGAGGGACTACTCTCTAAAAGAAATAAAAAAATAGTTGAATTAATGAGGTAATAATCGCTTTTACATTTTTGTCTCTTCGATTTTTAATACAAAGATGATTTATAACAAATTTGTTTTATTAATGACATCTAATCAAATTTTTAGAATAGTCATAAAAATATTATTCTATAAAGAATATCTCATATCATGGTATAATCTTTCATCTATGTAGGGGCCTTAATCATACATTTGGGATTAATATCTTTAGGGCTTTTTGGTGACAAAATCTATGTCTCCTTAGCCTTCAACTTGTCCCAGGAGAACCAGATGAGGGAATCCTAAAGAGGGAATTAACCACCCTATTCGCACAACCAAGTTTGCATCGAATCTCAAAATCAAAACCCAACAATTTAGCTACCCATTTGTGTTGTTTTGGAGTCTGTATAACTTGAGTGAAAAGATTAGTGTAGACAATAAATCAACACCTTATCACAAAATAGCGCCATTTCTTAACAACTTTGGTAATGGACGAAACTTTCATTCTAGGATCCAATTTCTTACTAAAAAAATTCACGGGATTAGAATTTTAAAGTAGGACTGTACCTACTATAAAATTAGAAGCATCACACTCAGTGGCAAATGGTTAAATGAAATTTGGAAGTTGGAGGATGGGAGTAGTAGTCATAAAAGTCTTGAGCTAGTTAAACTTCTTAGAAGCACTAAGAGACCAGGAAAATTTGGCCTTGTTTTAATAAGTCAATCAAAGGATTAGCCATATAAGCATAATTTCGAACAAAACAACGGTAGTAACTTGTTAGGCTAAGGAAACCCCAAAGGTTAACAATGTAGCAGGGTTTAGGCTGAGCAATAATATCCTGAATCTTCAAAGGATTCACACTATCATCTTAAGATGGGATAATATGCCCTAGGTAGGCCACAAAAGTGACACCAAACATATATTTAGAAAACTTCACAAAAAATGTGTGTTCATAAAGTGTGTGTAGAACATACCGAAGATGCTCTAAATGATCAAGCCACGACTTGATGTAGATTAAATTATCATTAAAAAAACCTAAATGGATTAACATAGAAAGTCTTAAAATAGAATATTCACGGTAGTTTTAAAATTAGTCAAATTATTAGCTAAACCAAATGGCATGACATGAAATTTAAAATGACCTTCTACTATACGAAAAGCAATCTTATGAGTGTCATAGTCTGCTACATAAATCTGGTGGTAAGTATAATGTAAGTCGATATAAGAAAAAATTTGAGCCCCATATAGTTCTTCAATTATTTTGTCTAAAATTGGGGTGGGAAATAGGTCAAGAATTGTAAGCTTATTTAAAATACGATAATTAACACAAAAATGCCAAGTGTCATCCTTCTTTTTAACTAGTAAAACTAGGGAAGAGAACGGATTAATACTAGGTTTAATGATACCCTCAAAGAGAATATCCTTAATGATAAAAATCATGGCCTCTTTTTAATAGTAGGGATAATAGTAGGGTTTAACATTAATAGGGATGGAATTGAGTTTTTAGTGAATAAAATGGTTGTGAGAGTGGGATGGTGCTAAACTTGTAGGTATATCAAAGATAGAACAGTATGTGTAAGCCTTAAAAGCACTCAAGAGGGAGGGGGTGAATTGAGTGTTAAAAACTTTCTTACGGAATTTAAACTTAACTCTTAACCAATTTGATTTAATGAGATATGCAAGAGTAAATGCCAAATTGATAATGCACAATAAGTAATAAGTAAAGAGAGAGGAGAAGGCAAGACATACGGTTTGTTAAAGAAGTTCACCTACCCTAAAGATACGCTAAGTCTCCTCTCCAACTAATTGTTGGATATTGTTCTTAACTAATTAAAGTAAAAAAAATTACAATCTTTTTCTAGGCAAAGAGTAGCTTTTACCGGACAATATTTTTCAAGGAAAAGAGGAGCCTTTACCACTCAATCTTTTAAGGCAAAGAGGATCCTTCTTAAGACAATATTTTTATAGGCAAAGAGGAGACTTTACAACCCAATCTTTTAAGGTAAAGAGGAGCCTTCACAAGACAATTTTTTTCTAGGTAAAGAAAAGCCTTTATAACCCAATCTTTTAAGGTAAAGAGGAGCCTTCACAAGGAAATATTTTTCTAGGCAAAAAGGAGCTTTTACGACCCAATATTTTAAGGTAAAGAGGAGCCTTCACACTCTTTGTATGGCAAAGGGGAGCCTTGACAGCCTTAAGCAATCTAACAATGCAAATTCCCCTTTTTTTATTGACTAAGGAAGCTTATAAATGCATTTCACTTAAAACACAATCAATCTAAAGGCTTCAAAGCTTTCATTAATGAAATAAATGATCAATGACACAAATGAAAGCTGAAACATACTTAATATTACAGATTTATTGCACACAAAAAAACTTGTATTATTATGATGCACAACCGGAAATATTCACTTAATTCAAATTTGGATATATTTAATGAATAGAACAATAATATTTCCAAACAGTTAAATAAGCTTTTAAAAAATTAGTTAAATATTTAACAACACTTTTGAGACTTAAAAAAATAGAAAAACACAATTTAGAAGCAAATAGATTTGATTTGGATGTTCAAATATATGTATGACAGCAAATGAACGAATTCTGGATAGATTTGAGTAGTTTGCAAATATAAACCCAAAACAGAAGATATAAGTGCTCAAAAATGAAACTAAAAATACCTAGATAATCCTAAGATCTTAAAAAAACCAAAAGCCACAAGCTTGCACACCCAGAACGGATTTATATATTCAAAATATGCAATTAACACAAGAATAGAAAAACATTTACAGTTTAGGTATATCTGAAAAATGATTTTAAAACCAACTCAGATAGCCTTCAAAGAATTCGAAAAAAAAACTTTAGGTAACTCTAGGACACATAGGGAATCAACAAATAATTTTTTAGGATTTTAGAAATTGATTAAAATGCCCAGAAATACTTTTAAATTTAACACGGCAAAATCTGGATAGATTTGACACTTTTGAAATGAACAAACTTAAAACCTAAGATATAATCTTTCAAAACTCGAAAAAAAAATCACACAACCTCTATACACTATAAGAAAATATAAAATCATAAAATCAGAATTGTTAAGATAGATTTAGGTGTCAAGGATCAATATCTAAGATAGATCAGAACAGACAAAAATAGATTTGCTATATTTGGGACTTTGTGTTCTAATCAATCAATATAATCACTCCCAAAATTCAAAACTATAATCAATAATAACCATACACACCTTATCTAACCAAAAAAATACAAATTTTGCAATTTATCAAATAGATTTAACATGATAGGGATAAGAGAAAATCAAAATAGTGTAGAGAGAGATAGCTTGGAGAGATTGGAAACATTGATCTATCAATTTAGTTTTTGAGAGCACGAAAATGAGATTTGAGAGTGTTATGAGGTCTAGGAGGCTGCTAGGGTTTGTTCTATGACTGATTGTATTTTTTCATAAACATTTTAGGGTTTTATTTGAGTTTATTCTAAATAAGGAAAGAATGAGCTTTTGGAGACAGTTTTGAGTAATCTATATTTTTAAAGCTTAATCAAATTTTAAAGCTTAATCAATTTTTTAAGTGCTTAAAAAATAAAATAAAATTCTATTACGCTCTTAATACCCTAGGGAAAATTTGTATGATAATGTTTAAGCAATAAAAAATTATTTGGATACTAAAAAATCAGATTGACTGATGATAAATCAAATGTGGACAGATTTTAGACATGTTAACAAAAGAGCTTAAACCAAATGAATTTCAATTCTAAAAAAGAAAAAAAAATGGCTTAAACAATTTTCAACTTTTAAAACATTGAATAAGATTTCAAACAGGATTTAAAAAATAATTTTAGATCGTATGAATAATAAAAATGATTCAATGACTATGTTATGAAACTTTATGTCACTTTTAAAAAGCTATATGCAATTCATGATTAAAATTGAGTCCGTAGATCAATTGAACAATTAGTAAAACTTACAATTGTATGCAAGCCACCTTAACTAAGGTCTTGTAGCTTCCATAACTCTTATTTTTCCTTTAGCTTCATCTTAGCCCTTCGAACTTCAAGCTTTACATATGAAATCATCTTGAAATA
>JAOXYD010000007.1:526111-541673 GCA_028565735.1 Pinacopodium congolense
GGTTATAGTTTTTGGTTGTGATTGTTGTATTTTTGTATTGAATTTTATGTATTTTTATAGATTTTTGTGTTATCTGTTTCGATTTTTGTGTTTTATTAGTGTATTTTTTTCGATTTTTGTTATATTCTTTATCGATTTTACAAACAAGCCTTAGGTTGTGAGTTATGATTTTTTTGTTGTAGTTGCTGTACTAATTGTTATATTTTCTTTTTCGATTTATGTGTTTTAAAAAATAAAAAACCAAAATTAAAAATCAAAGCCCAACTAAACAAGGCTTTAGTTTCTTATTTTTTTAAATACAAAAATCGAAAAAAAATAACACATAAAAAATAATAATAATATAACACAGAAACCGAAAAAATAGTACAAAAATAAAATACATAAAAATCAATACAATCACATAAAAACTACAATAAAAATTAAAATTAATACTAATACCAAATATTCCCTAAATGTTTAATCTTTTTTTATATATATTTATACAGGAACGTGTGGAAAAAGAGGTGGTTAGACCTCATAATATGGAGGGGGCAAAGAAGTAATTTTAAAAGAACAAGCGTTGGGCGCCTGTGGAGAAAATTTGAAAATTGAAGAAAATTAAGCAATGTATTGTATAAAGGCCGCCCAAATCCTGACTTTGAAAACTTGCCAATATTTACTTCTCTCTCAACTCTCTATCCTTCTTCTTCTTCCTTTGTTGGTAAAGTAATAGTTTGCAGGCATAATGCCGGAATCCAGAGACAGACTATCAAGGCCTGTTGACATTGCTGCTCTTTTTGCCAATCGCCGCCATGGGCCTTCGGGGATTTATCGTGACCAGCCTGAGCTTGAACTTGCCCTCTTTGGATCTCCACGCCCCACACCAGTTGCAGCTGTTGCTTTCCCTAGAAGGGGTGGTTTGGCCACTCCCAGGCCCCGGAACTTCCGTGGGTCTCCAGCTACTGGCCGAGAGAATATTCGCATTGGAAGTGCTCGGAGAGGAAGGCCGGTTCGTGTGTTGCCTCATTGGTATCCAAGAACCCCTCTCCGAGATATCACTGCTGTCGTTAGGGTATATTCTACTTTTTTTTTTCCCTTTTAATGTTAGTGTTTGGATCGTCTAGAAAATGAAAATGAAAAATGAATGCACTGTTTTGTTTGACAATTTATAAATGCTTTTGCTTATTTGTTCATTAAGTATTGTGGTGAGTAAATGCTTAAGTAGGGTATTTATTACACTCGGAAATGAACATTACCGTAGTGGAACTCGGTTGTTTGATGCAATCTGCTTGCTCTCTTTTCCTAGTATTTGATAATGGCGTCGTTATTAACTGGTAACCATTTCTCTTTGTTGTCAGCAAGGTTCTTGATTCTAAGTGTGTTTTCTTGGGTGATTTATGTTATGCTTGATCGATCTAACCGTATAATATTGGGTGTTGGAATCATTCTTGGTTTTCTTGGGTTTACTTAAGATCTTAATCGTCCTGTTGTTGCCTGCAACTCATTTGCTTCCGTTTGTGTATTTTATCTCCGGGTTTCAATTTCAACCCCTGGAAGTAGAAATGTCTCCAAGCTTCTTTGATTGATGATACAATTTAAGTCCAAGGCAATGATCTTAATTTTCGAAAAATTATTCCTTATGAGTGTCATTCTGTTTTGATTTGAGATGGTGTTTGATTATAAATCAACAGCAATGGCTTTGTACACAAACCTCCAAAGGATGGGAAATTAAATTGCTTGCCTATAGATTAACTATATTCAGTCCGAAAGTTCCTTTGAAGAGATTTGTAATACTGGATTTTACAATTGTGCTTGATTACACAATCGATTAAACTAAAACCGGAGTGTAACTCAATTGAACAGGCCATTGAAAGGAGAAGAGAAAGATTGGGAGGAAGTGAAGGCCAAGAAACTGGGACCCCAATTGCCCAGGATCACCCAACTCCAGGCTCATCTTCTGATCCTGATGCTCAACTCGAGCACAGCAACACCATCAGCACTCCTTTACCGACTCTTGGACTCAAGCGATGCCCTACTACCGTTGGGAAGGTACCCATGATTTTATCGGTCATCACGAATCAACCCTCTGCTGATTCCGAAGCATTAACTCCTCAGAAAAAACTTCTCAACTCAATTGATACAGTTGAGAAAGTCGTAATGGAGGAGTTACAAAAGCTAAGAAGGACTCCAAGTGCTAAAAAGGTAGAAAGGGAGAAAAAGATCAGAACATTAATGTCAATGCGGTAGGTGGATCATCTTCTGATGATGTTTCGTTTGGCTTCACATCAAGTTTTGTGGAACGACATGGAGTAAAGGAGGGAAGGATTTTTTGACATGGCTGTGTGGAAGTTGATCATCTTCTGGTGATTGCTTCATCTAGAGATTGATCATCTCTGATGATCTTGTCAGAGCCTGGAACTGACATACTTAACCAGTTGCTTAAATTGCTTAGTGGTTTGCCTTTTTCAGACCTTGGTGATACTTTCACCAAGGTCTGATACTTTCACGAATTTACTCTGGCTGATACTTTCATCTTCTGATGGTTTTAGTGCAAGACTGTCGCACAAACAACCTTTAGTTGCCTTATTCTTTAAGGTGTCTAGTCTTTGATCATGGTGTACTGTAGTGATTTGATGTACATACAATAGTTTCTCTTACAGCATTAGATTGTTTCTGCACAAGTGTTACTGAAGTATGACAAATAAGCATTAGTTCTATTGATGGAATCTTTTTTATGCTGTCCTTGGGTGTTAATTTATAAGATCAAACTCTTGATATCTAAAAACTATTAAATAATTCAATAAATTAGTTTTATTATGTTATTTTGTTACATGTCAACAGGTTGGTGGGGCTCAGGTTGCGTATATTTAATAACACGGGAGGTGGGCTGACACTTTGTTACTATGATTAATAGAATATCCACTCTTAATGGCTTTTGAGTACTGCTTTGATAATACTAGGGTGTAAAGTGATGTTAGACAGTGACAGGGGTTTATTTCGATGTTCCGTAAGTATTGATGTGTAAATTGTACATTTGGCCAAGTTTATATTTTATATTTAATTGAAATGTCGTATGATGAAGATTAAATTGTACGAAATGATTGTGTGAAAGTGTTAGTCTAAATTATTGCTAAAAATTTAATATGACCATAAAGATTATGGATTGTAGATTCATTCAAAACATGTATATGTATAAATTTGAAAATAATCACTTAAAGATTATTTTCTTATTTTGACATGTTATGATGATTCTCTTTTTGTAGACAATCTTTCCGATTCTTTTTCAATCAAGATGATTTTCCAAACTTAATGGGTTATTACAAATGATTCTTATACACTCATTATTTTGCAGTTAAGTAAATAACACAATCATGTATGATCCAATCATTGATAGACATTCGTCTTTATTATCTTTTATTCAGATATAATAGATTTGTTTGATTGGAATTTATTCTTTTTATTGTTTTCTAATGTGTTTGTTTTAGAATTGATTCATATTTACTTAGCATCCCAATAACGTAATAAAACTTTTTGATCTTGTATACATTATCGCATATATGATATTTTTAATTGTACTGAAGTAGGAAATTTTCTTCATTTGCTCCCTTTCTTTTGGTATTGTTGGGCAAAATCTCTTGTTGAAACCTTTGCCTTTAACAATGAGATTATCAATTGGTTTTGATTCTTACATATAGAATTATTTAAAAATTCTTTGAATATACGTTGTTTGGGAAAGGGTTAACAAGCTCTTCGAATGATTTCTTGAAATCTTAACTCAAAAAATATATATAGCTTCACTGATGCATTTTAGTATAAATTTAGATGATAACAAGTCTTTGATTTGCTTAATATATAGTCATGAAATGTAATGAATAAATCATCCTCTAAAGATAAAATCACAAATTTATCTTTGAATCTTTTAATATATATACAATGGTACTTATTGATCATCTAAAAATCATATGAAATGAATATATCATTTCCTTAAAGACTGCTTCATGCCATAAATTGATTTTAATAATTGACACACTTTTTATTGTTAGTATGCCTTGATAAAACCTTTAGATTGTTCTACGTAGATTTTTTTCTCTAATTCTATATTTAAAAAGCAGTTTTTACATATATTTGGTGTAATTTAATATCTATACTAGCTATTATAGCCAGAATAAAATGGATTGAATCAAATTTCACAAAAAGTAAAAAACTTTCTTCATGATCAATTCCCTCAGTTGCTAAAAGTTGTTCCTTGTATTTTTGATACTGTCATTAGCCTTTCATTTTATTTTGAGAACCAATTTATTCCTAATAGCTTTACGACCTTCAAAGAGATCAATAAAGTCCTACACTTCATTGGAGTTTAAAGAAGTCATTTCTTCTTTCATTGCTCATATGTTTTTCTTTAACAAGATCAGCAAGAGTCATATTTATATTCCTTGGTTCATTTTCCTCTTACAAGATAATCATATTAATTTCTTCTTCAATCTCAATGCAACATTGGAGAATCATTCCTCATTTACTTCATCTTAAATGAAGTTTATTAGAAATAGATTCATGATTCATCTAATTGCTCCTATTTAAATTAGTCATCATAGGTAAACTTTTAGTGGAATTACTCCCACTCGATTGAAGTTCCTCTTTTTGATTCCTCATAATAGAATCATGTTGATTAGGAGTCTCGTATAAAAATAAATCTTTTCCTATTTCACCTTATTTTGAAAAATCATTCTCTAAGAATGTTATATCCCATGCTTTAAATTCAGTAACTCCTTCATATGCACTAATGAACATATATCCTTTTAAGTTTTCAAAGTACCCAATGAAGATATTTTTCTGCCCTCTTAGGTTTAATTTTCCATGTTTTTAAGAGAGATCATGAACATAGGCAACACATCTTTAAGGTTTGAGACTTGACAAACTCATACTAGCTAACAAACTTATACGGTGTGCTCATAACTAATTTTATAGGCATTGAATTAAGCACATAAGTAGCCGTTAGTAATGTATCACCCAAAAGTTGATTGGTAAATTTGCTTCTTCTATCATAGACCCAATCATTTCTAATATCATCATGTTTTGCCTTTCAGCGATACCATTTTGTTACAGAGTATTAGTAATAGTTATTTGCTTCTTTATTCCTTTTTCATCATATAAAACCTTGAACTTATCATATAACTATTTTTGTAGTTAAACAGTTTGTAATGCTTTTACTTTCATATTTAATTATCAACTAAATTTATATACTTTACAAAATAATCTAATACTTTCGATTTATGAGAAATCAAGTAGGCGTGAGCATGCCAAATATAGTCATATATGAAAGTGATGAAATAGATTGCTTAACATCTTACCCATACATTCATTGTACCATAGATATTAGAATGGACTGATTATAATGGTTATGAAGCTTATATTCCCTTTCTAAATAGTTTTCTTACCATGTTACCAACTAGACATTGTTCACACGTAGGTAGATTTACTTGACTTAAATTACCTAAAAGGCCTTTTTTAGTTAATTGAATTATTCAGTTTTAACCAATATGACGTATTCTAATACACCACAAAATTGCATCAATATAATAATTACTAGATTGTATAAATAATGAATAACTAATATTATGTTGGTTCACCATATTTAATAAAATAAAACCATTAAATGTAAAACCATGACCATAATAAATAGATCCATGATACAAATCCATTCCATCATTATAGAATTTTATATGGAAACCTAGTTTAGCTAATATCAGCACAGAGAGAACATTTTGACGAATATGTGAAGTATACAACACTTCATGTAGGATGAGTGGTTGACCACCATCCATGACTAACTTGCATTTACTAATCCATTGTAAAGCAACTTTAGAATTTTTATATACATAAAGCCATCGACTTCTATATGGAAGCTTTCAGAACTTGATGAAGGCATCTATATCCTTTGCTATAAGGTTGGTTACTCCTGATTCTGTGATTAATAAAAGATGTGATTTATTTAGAAAAATATAATAAGAAATATTCATTGAATAAATTTTTTTACTATAAAGTTGTTCATTTTTAAGTTTGGTACAATCATGAGTAAACTAGCCCTTATTTCCATAGTTATAACACTTGACTCATTTCATGTTCTTCTTCTTAAGGGGATGCTTTCCCTTTCCATGTTGATTTCATTTAGCCTTCTTGGAGTCCTTAACACAGTGGTTAAATCTCCTATTCTTCTTCCACTTGGATCCATTATGATGTTTATGTTTCTTGTTCATAGCTCCATGTAAGCTAAACCAACTGCATATACCTTAAAAGACATCTTTGACGATTCAAGTCACTCTTCCTCTAATATAAGATGTTTTATATCATCTTCCATTATCTTGATGCACTCATTGTAAGTTAAGTGTATCTTTATATGCTTCTAACTCCGAGGTAGTGAGAGAATCACAACTTGCACCCATTGCTTATCTAGAAGCTTATAACCAACATCTCACAGCTTATTTATCATGTTGGACATGTGCCTCAAATACTTTTGCATTATATAATTTGAGCACTTTTTATAAGTATCAAACTTAATAGTGATTGACCTTACTTTAGTCACTAAAGCATCTTTAAAATGTTTAACCAATAAGAGCCATATGTCCTTTATAGTTTTATATTTACAAAACTCACGTATAATTAGCCATGCTATTCAGCAATGTAATATGAGCCAATGGGTTTTTCTTTTTCCACAAATTATATGTAGCATGGTCCCTCTTGTATTGGGTCATATTGACCTCCTTAGGAACATCTATGGTTATGTTTAAAGGTTCTAGAGCCTCTTATTCTTCTAGTACACATTAGATTTACATACTCTATATTTCATAATTGTTGCCATTTAGTTTCTCACCCTTATTGAGTTTAATAAAAATATTCTTTAAAGCAGTAATTATTGTTGAAACGCTAATTTTATACATTAATAAAGAAATATATGCATGTTAATGTCATATTAATTATACATAGAGTGGATAATTGGATTGTAATTGCTTATAAAATCGAAAGACCACTTATGTTTTCAATCATCATTCGTATAACAATCGAATCCTAATTACCAAACTACTATTTGTTACGAATCCTACGTAGAATAGAGTTAACGAGTTTGCATGACAAAGTTCAGTAAGCTTAACATGAATAGCTCTCACTATTTCTATTAGTAGGCCTATGAGATATAAACTCCTTATCAATTCCCTTCTTTAAATCTCTTTCATAAATGTCATCACGGACCAACTATAAGCTTTTACATTAGGTGTTTCCTTATTCTAAAGCATTCTTAACAGTTCGCCATTAGTTGAGGCAAAGTTGAAAGTAAAGTTGAATATTTTATTTCAACCTGTGCATAAGCTAAACAACATATAAAGTACATTTATTGCATCATATTATTACCTTCAATGATGTGTTGTATTAGGTCTTTCTTTAGCCAATAAATGTACATTAAATAATTGTGTGCACATGATGCTAACATGTCTTATGTGTACTTCAATTTAGAGAAGTCTAGGTGTTCTCTTTATTATAGGCATTTTCTTAAAAATTAAATTTTTAGAAATTAAAAAATTATACATAAATTCCCATAAGCTACAAAATAAACATATTATTTTATCTAATACAAAACGAACTCATGCTTATAGAAAGATGTCAATTATATTAATGACTTTCTAATTGAACTGATCGAATTCAATAATTTTAGTCTAATTAGAAAATAATTTCTAATCATTAATTTTTAATCAAATTTCATAATGTTTTTATTTTTCTCAATTAGAAACTTATTTCTAATTAGTATTCAACTAAAAAAATTAGTTTGATTTAAATAGAAAATTTATTTCTAATTTTATTTCAACTAAACTAATTATTTATTTTAATTAAAAATAACTTCCAATCTTTTTATAATTAGAAACTTATTTCTAAGTTAATTTAACTAAACAAAATAATTTAATTTAATTATAAAACTAAATTTAAATTTTATTTAATAAAAAAACTTTTTCTAATTTTATTTCAATTTAAAAACTTATTTTTGAAAAATTATTTTAACTAAAAAATTAACATATATTAATTAGAAAACATATTTCTATTTTTAACTATAAACTTATTTTAAAATTTTTATATTAATTTGAAACTAATTTCTAATTTTTTCCAACTAAACTAATTAGTTTATATTAACTAGAAAACTAATTTTTAATTTTGATTCTAATTTAGTTGTAAACCAATAATTTTATTACTAAGGTTTTAAGCCTTATAACTTAAATCCAAATAAAAGAAAACCAAATTAGGGTCCAAAAAATTACAGCCTAAAAGGAATAAGACAAACCTGGCCTATTCTTTAAGATGGGCCTAACCTATTTCTCATATTGAACTAAGGGAGGTTCACTTTATTTTGATGATGAAAAAAATACTCTATGAACTAATAGTTTTGTGTGTTTGAAAATTTGAAAGATAGGTGTTAAGTTGAAGTATAAAAAAAGTGACTTATATAGTTTTAGAGCAAAATTGAAGTTCATGATATGGATTGATCAAGACTCAAGATAAAACTTATATAGTTATTACTTGTCATTTTTATTGTAAATCTTACTTAGTTCTTTTTAGTGTTTGATGAGGTTCATTTATGCATGAAATATTCATAAATTAGAATATGCATGTCAGACACATAATCAAAATGAATTTTGTGAAAAAAATGGTGTTTCTTTGATAATAAAGTAAAATTTTGGTTGGATCATGAATAACTGCAGAACATGGAGAAAACTAGATGAGATGGATTTCAATGTAGGCTATACAATGAGACATTTTACAGGGAGGGATAATAGTCCAAGAATAGGTAAATAACACAGCCCTTTGATTTCAAGCAGTTTGTTTAATATTATCGAATGATGAATATATGTTTTGGACTGATTTACTTTTGTGGATAAGCATATTAAAACAACATAGCCCTTTGACTTTATGATGCATTTAGATGGTGCAAGATTGAAAAGACATAATTTATTGCCATGTTGACTGATTATAGTGATTAATCAATCATTTGTTGTTCTATCGTGTTTGATATAGCTGAAGTTATTTTGAAACTATTTTCCATTTGATGAGATGAAATCAATTTGTATGGCCGATTTCTCATTATGATTCAACATTTAAATATAAGATAATGAAATGTATTGATCATTGGATATAGGAAAAAGTTTTTAATGGAGTAATCATCATCAACTTCTAAATCGTTAAATTCTGAAGCTCGTAACATTCTTTGTTATTGTGAATGAAAAGACCCATTAAAAGTTTCATGATCTGAATTTAATTCAGAGAAGAGATTTTATAAGTGTGCTAGTTATCTGATGAATGAGTTTAAACTTAATTATTAAATTTAGAATATTGTGTCTATTATATAATACTTTAACCGATATTTTTATAGTTAAGGAAATGTGACTTTTTCTTGTGGTATGATGACAAATTTACTATGAAGTATGTTGTAGTGATTACGAGATTAATGCCAGAATAGCTACTTTAAAAAGGGAGGTCGAAACTTGCAGATATATTAGTGTGGATAAAATAAAGGAGATTGAAGATCAAATGAAGATGTTGAAGGCTATAAACATTATGTTAAGAAAGAAAAAGAAAGAAACTTTGGTAATATGTATTGTAATATGGTTTGTTATGTTGTTGATAGGTATAAGTTTAAGCTATTATGTATTAAAAAATTGACATATGTAATTTGAAGTACACTGACAATTGCAATTCCCTTATGTTATGATTGCTGCATTTGTAATCGATTTGCAATCGAACAATGTAGTGTTGTGTCTTCCTTTATGTTGTACTTTGAACATTTTAATAGAAAATTAGTTCTACCTTATTATTTGCATGTGCAATCACTATCAGAATCTTTACCAGGGTTTTTATTTTAACTTCTTTCAAGATGTTATATACGATACTATTCCTCTTGACTTATTGCTGACAGTTGAAGACATGTAGAAATTAAAGAATGCTTGTCACTGAGAGACATTAGCATTAAGTATGGAATCAGACAAACATGTATTGCCATTTTCTGTTTTATGTTCAATGATTATCAATGCTTATGATTTGTTGACTTCAACAAGGAAATTTCTTAGTTTTAGTGTTTACAAATCCTTTTGGGCTTACAAAAATTACATATGACTAAAATGATTTACTGACGTGCCTTGGTTGTTTTCTTTACTGTCACCACCCCTTATCTTTTATCAGTAGAGTGAAAATGGAAAGAAACACAAAATAAGAAGCAGAAGTGAGTTTATGGAGTGGTTTTTCAAATGAAGACCCATCTAATTAATGCAATATCTGGACAACGATTTAAGTTGACATTATTAGAAATTATATGGACTAAATATAATCACAACATTAATTCTATATACATAATGCCTAATGTATGTTTAATAACCATAATGGGATGATTACTTGCATTCAGAAATATGGTAGTATTCCAATTACTATAATTGGCCCATTAAACTATAGTCACATACACATCTATATAAAAAGATAA
The DNA here is from genome assembly GCA_028565735.1 of Pinacopodium congolense. Classification (NCBI taxonomy): domain Eukaryota; kingdom Viridiplantae; phylum Streptophyta; class Magnoliopsida; order Malpighiales; family Erythroxylaceae; genus Pinacopodium; species Pinacopodium congolense. The sequence continues at coordinate 536,598 of JAOXYD010000007.1, forward strand.
AGTATGAGATATGTTTGGTAGGGTGAAAAAATCTGTGTGGGTCTTTTATCATTAGCTCTTGTGATGTACTGTTTCTCTGTGTTGTGGTGTGTTCTTCTGCGTGTGTCCTGTGCTACTTCTCTGTTTTTGCCGCTTTTGTGTGTGTGCATTTAATAGCTATGTTGCACTCCTTTTGCAGGTAAAAATGAACAGGAGGGAAGATGGAACCACAAGTAGCCTTGGATGTATATCTTTAATGCCCTAAATACAATGAATATGGTTGTTAAAGTATTGAATGATGGTATTAATTTTAAAAAATGGTATTAGAGCCTGTTCATTCAATTTTATGGCTGATTTTTTCAGTGTCCTGTTTTCGTTTTTTTTTTTCTGGAAAATGATTTTTGTCAAATAAGGAATTGACTTGTTGTGTTGAGGTTTGGAATAGATGGTTTGATGCATGTGTTGTGTTTTCCCTTGGTTTTGGACAACGAATCACTGGCTTTTGCAGTATTTTCTGGATTCGTTTTCTGTTTTCTCTATGGCCAGTTGGTTTTTTTTATTATATATTTTTCCACGTGTTTTGGATCCTCCTTTAGATGAAATGATATGGGCAATCCATATATCATAAGAAAATGAAGAAACAGACACTAAAATCGTCGAAAATAGAGGCCGGATGACGAGACTGTCGTCAAGTCAACCCGACTACCCGGCGGGAGGTAAGGGACGATATCCTCAAGTTGGATAGATTTGCGTACCCGCCCGCTGGGTTTTTTATTTTTTTTATTTCGAAAAAAATTAAAAATATTTTTCTGGACAGTTTTTTCAGAATTTTTTTGGGCTCCCTTTGTATTATTTTCCCCATATGATTATGCACAAATATTTTTTGTTTTATTTGCTAATTCCACTTAGTTTTTAATTTTTTGGCATAAATATATTTTTATTAATAAGAGTGTGTGCTTAATTTTTACTTGTCGTAAAATTAAGCATATGGAACTCTTTATAATTGGAAATTTTTTAATATTGATGAAAATGAATTAAATTAATTATACTGTCGATAATTAATATTTAGTAGGATGCTCAAGATGGTAAAGAAATTTTATTGAAATATTATAAACCGCATAATATTTCTATCCTTTTGATAGTGTATTGATGATTTGGTTTTAATGTTTAATAAATTGTTCTTACCTGTGAATGAGTTCGATATTTGTGTAAAGAACTCTAGCATAAATGATATAATTGTTTTTTAGAATAAGAGCATGAATTGTATGATTATGTTTTAACATGCATATCATAAGTATTGCTCTTGGTTCTTACTTAACTTTAAGCAATCCAAGAGTCTCTGCAATGTGATGCTGAATGGAACGAACTACAAGCAGTGGGCTGAATCTCTCATGATGAATTTGACCATCATGCGAATGGGCATGGCCTTGAGAATTGATCCACCACCTAAACCTACTGATGATGCTATTGAGAAGGAAATGAAGTCTTATGAGGAGTGGGAGTACTCTAATAGATGTTGTCTGATGATTATGAGGTATCACATGGATGAATCCATTCGTGATAACATGCCTGAAGTTGAGAATGCCAAGGATTTTCTTACAATCATTAAGAAGAAGTACATAAAGTTCTTAAATAATCAAAACAATGAGTATTTGAATATGCTTTATCACACCATTTATGATTGTGCAACTAACATTAGGGCTTACACCGACAAACTCATGGGCTGCTACCATAAGCTTAAGGCTACGGACAAGGACCTTGGTGAGGATTATATGGTCTGATTTGTGATTGGCACTCTTCCTTCGAAATTTGATTCAATCAAATTAAGCTACAATACTCAGAAAGAGCAATGGACTGTTGAAGAGATGACCGTTATTCTTGCCAAAGAAAAGGATAACATGAAAAAGGGAAGGGCAAGAAGCATTGCTATGATAACACAGAACAATAATAACTCTCAGAAGAGAAAGTTCACTTATAATAGCTCAAATGACCAAAGGCCTTTCAAGAAGAAGGTTGTTGGTCCTAAAGGAAGTGGACAGGCGATCTCATCTTCTGATAATCAGAAGAATAAGTTTTTCAAAGGGAAATGTAACTTTTGTCAGTGTTTTGGGCATAAGAAAGCTGATTGCCAAAAAATGAAAGCTCACTTAGAGAAGAAAGGTAATTGTCTTGTGATAGTTTTTTTAGAGTCCAATATTATTGATGTGCCCTTAAATACTTGATGGTTAAATATTGGAGCAAAAATTCATGTTATGAATTCCTTGCAGAAATTGACAAGTCGAAGAAGGCTGACTAGTTCTAAGCAGCATGTGTATATGGGAGACGATACTCAAGTCAAAGTTAAATTTTTTGGGATAGTTGAATTACAGTTACAGACATGACATCTTTTGATGTTACATGATGTTGCATATTTACCTTCTATTAGGAGGAATTTGATCTCTATATCTATTTTGAATAGATTAGGTTATAGTCTTTCTTTTGGAAATAGCAAAATGACTTTGTATCGCGACTCTCTTTTGGTTGGAAATAGAGTTTTATGTGAAAGTTTATACAAATTTGAGTTGAATGATGTTGTTACTGTTGCTTCTTCTTCTTCTCTTAATACAATTATTGGTTCTAAACGTATGAGATTGGATATAAGATCTTCTATGTTATGACACAAAAGTTTAGGCCACATTTCTAAAGACGGAATAGAGAGGTTGATAAAGGATGGTGTGCTTCATGATCTTGATTTTTCAGATTTCACTACATGTGTTTATTGCATTAAAAGAAAGTTGTCCGCCAAAGTTAGAAAGGGTTAAATGGACAGGAGCTTAGATTTTTTGAAGTTGATCCATACTGATGTGTGTGGACCTTTTATTCCACCAACTTTAGGTGCTTATAAGCATTTCATTACTTTTATTGATGATTTTTTCAAGTATGGTCATGTGGAGAGTATTTGTGAAAATCTGACTCTTTAAAGGTATTTAAGAACTTCAAGACAAAAGTTGAGATTCAAAAGGGGAAGAAAATCAAGATAGTTAATTCTGACAGAGATGGAGAGTATTATGGGCGTTATGATGAGAGTGGAAAAAATCCAAAGCCTTTTGCTAGATACTTACAAGAATGTGGTATTGAAGCAAGATATACAAATCTAGGAATACCTCAATAGAATGGAATCGCTGAAAGAAGAAACCACACCTTTCTTAATATGTTGTGATGTATGGTAATTCATTCTAGTTTGCCTGATTTTTTGTGAGGTAAGGCATTAAAGACAACAGCTTATATCTTGAATTAAGTACTTAGCAAGTCAGTACCAAAGACTCCATATGAGTTATGATTAAGTAAGAAACCAAGCTTACGTCATTTTCATGTTTAGGGATGCAAAGCAAAAGTGAGGCCTTATAATCCATAATCTAAGAAGCTTGATCCGAAAATTATTAGTGGCTACTTTGTAGGCTACACAGTTGGATCAAGGGGTTTTAGATTCTATTTCCCATCTCATATCATCAGGATTATAGAATCATATAGAGCTGTCTTTTTTTAAGATGATTTTGGTTCAAGTCAAGGGTAAAGAGATATCGTGTTTAAGGAAGAACGAATTCTAGTCCATGTACCTGTTGTTTCTGCTCCTACTGATGACCATGTGATTGAACAGAATCCAGTAGACTCTTATGCTGTATAGCATCCCACTCTCATAGGACACCTATTTGACATACTCGACATTCTGATGAATATCCGAGTAAATATCCTACAAGGGTGATATGCTAGAGCAATTACAGTAGACATCATGCAACATAATCAAAAGGAACATAGACATTAAACCTCATATTTCATTAAACTAAATTCCATTTATACATTATCATAAACTGTACATAAGCAACAAACAGAACAAAAACATGCTATCTAAACTCTTCGAGACATCAGCTAACCAACCTCTGAACCATAATAAGTCTATAAGTACGCAGCTCTCACTTTCTTTACACTGTACGAATCTAGGAGTCGAGCTCCCTCCAACCTGAAATGGTGAGTGAGGTGAGTTTTTGAAAAACTCAGTGAATAACCATCATCGATGTGCTCACTCTATCTATACATAAGTATAAAATACAAAATAAATCACATAATCATCACAATTAAAAGCACGTTTTTCATGTATTTAGCATATTAAAGTATGATTATACAATGACATTCTATCATGCGAGAAGAAAATTACAAATGCACATGGGACTCAATTTTTCTTTTTCTTTTGTTATGACTTTATGTCATTACTGTTCCATATCAGTAGCTGATACTGGGCTCATTCTTCGGGTATTGACCCCGATCTGTAGTGAAAAGTGGGTCCACACATATCTGAGCCTGAAGCTCATTCCAACCACGGGCATAAGCCTCATACCAAACTGCGGCTAGCCTAGTCACTTCAGTCATAACGTCATTAATGTGATCATGCATTTCATGAATGCAAAGTAACACATTACAAATCATACAATCAATCAATCAAGCAGAATAAATATACAGTTCACATTTTCATAATCATCGGACCTAAGTTCGGCATCCAACCCATAGTTGGGAATTATACAGTATCAGATAGTTTCGATCAAATTAAAATAGGAGCACATGTAAAACACATATACAGAATAAAATTATCGGATTAGAGTCTAACATTTAACATAATTAAGCACATAGGTCTCAGAGTTCACATACAAGTTAGCACTCCCAATGTATTCTCGATACCGAACATCCTCAGACACTTAGTGTTCAGAATAGCAGTAGACACACCACCTTATACCTCCATAATATATATATATATATATATAATCAGATCAGTTTTCACAATTTCAAAAAATATAAGCAAAAATAACTGAATTAAACACAACATATAGAGTGATTGTGCACTCTAGTCCATCCCACAAAGATCTCCAGATATTCAGTGTCTGACTATACGGTAGATGTCTGGATTCTGCTCAGTATGCTCTTCTATAATTGTATTACATACACACATATTATTATTTGCTCAATTGCATAATGACCAATATGTATGTATATATATGTTATAAATAATGCATGCGTGATTCATATTCAATCACTTCTAATTCACTCACCCAAAATATAAAATTTTTC
>JAOXYD010000007.1:546817-557682 GCA_028565735.1 Pinacopodium congolense
GTTCTGCTATGAAAACCCATGGAGTTGGGTCATCTTCTCCATCGTAAACTGGCATTTCCAGTTTTTGATCCCTAAATTGTTATCCACCATATCCATCGCCAGTGTCTTTCTCCGAACCAAAAGGGTGGGTCATTGCTGAATTTCCTACCTGGTCTGCGGTGGCCAGATGACCACTCGCCTCTGCTCCTAACCCTTGCTTGCCAACTGATTGCTATACTTTTAATATAGTGGTTACGGCATCATCAATCTTTTGATTTAGCTGAGTCAAGGAAGTCTTCATATGGTTAAATCTCTCATAAAAAATGGGCATTTACCCTTCTATTTTTTGCACCCTAAAATCCATTCTGGTTGAGGCCATTTACTGACTCTAATACCAAGAAAACAAAGGGAGGTAAAGAGAAGTTAGAGCATTTCTCTCTACATGGTTCTCTTCAAATTTTTAACTGGTTTAATCTTAAACTGGATAAGATTTTAGATTTCTGCTTGCCCCATTTGCAAGTCTTGGAAGCGGTGATGAGAAAGTTGGGGTTGGATGATAGTTTTTTAAACCTTATCAGGAGATGTGTAAGCATAGACAAGTTTTGATGATAGGGAGACTGCCTCGCTTTTTCATATGAACGAAAGTGATTTGGTGTTAAGCGGACGTTATGAGGAATTCTTAACAGAGATCTGTAGGATACGAGATTGTGATTATTAATTGGAACCATAAGCTTAGCATATTTAACAATAGATTAAAATTTAGGGCTTTTTTACTTTAATTTTAATTTTTAATTTTAATTTTTTTTTATTTTTTAAAATATAAAAATTAATTAAAAAATACATAAATACAACATAAAAATTAATACAAAAATATAATTATTAATAAAAAAATACAATAATTACAATAATAAATTATAATTTATAATTAAACTAAATATCTCATAATATGCACCTCCTAATATGTGTCAAAGGATCCGATGAGGATAAGCTTGTTGATTTTACGTGGTTGGTGCTCACTAATCTATCAATCACTTCGGTTCACTGTAGCTAGATGCAGTATATATATATATATGTAGATATATCTATCTATGGGTGGGGTTCAATTTGCTGGAAATCTTGTTCTGTTGCATTGATGGGACGTATAACAGCCGATTCTTTGCACGAGGACGAATTTCATCACGTTGCTCAGTTGGAACAAAATGACCATTCGCAGTTGTTTAATGCCCAAAAAATATACTTTTAGATTTCTTCACTATATAATTGTTATTCAAATTTATTCTTGCAATAACTTGTTATCATATTACTCTCATTTGTAAGTAGGGATGGCCATATTCTTGTTGTGGAATTAAAGAATATTGGTTGCATGATTTCTGCAATTTTTTTTTTCTGGACATCTTATCATTTCTTACAATGGAGTTGATTTGATAAAACAATATTCACTAAATAATATCACACTATAAAATTGGTTCATATCACACATGTAACAACTGTCCTTTCCCACATAACGTCATACTTGGAATGTAGTTTGTCCTCTTTCTTCGGACATTGAGTAATAATTGCTAGTATTGATGTTGGCATGTTTATAAAACTGTCATAATGTGTCGAATGTCTCATATATCTACGAAATCTAAGGTAATGTTTTGTATTTTTTTATTTTTATTTATTATTTTTTTAACTATAAAAATTAAAAAATTAATATATATATAATTACAAAAATTACAACTAAAAATCATAGTTAATAATAATATCAAATATTTTTTAAAATAACGGATGACTGTTTAATTTGGATTTTGTTTAATTTAATTTTTGAATTTTTTAAATACAAAAATTAAGATAAATAACATAAAAATTTATAAAATACATAAAATTTAATAAAAAAACATAACAATTATATCTAAAAATTACAATTAAAAAATTAATTAAACACCTAAAAAATTCTATTCTACGGCTCTCTCTCTCAAACTTTTATGTCCGGACCAAATTTAATGACGCTTGAGCTAATTGCACTGAAATGAAGTGTAAATGCACGGAGTGAGTGTCAGCAGGAAATTCAGGAGAAATCGCTTACAATGTGACCCCAGTGAAAAGGAACTCCTACCAAATGTGCTTACTTTCGGCTTTAAAATAGAACAAAGTTTTAGAAGTCATCATAGTGCATCAAAATCATGGTGCCCACCTAATCTCATCCATTAAAGCATCTTCACATAAGCTTGTGCAACTTTGTAGATAAGTTCTTGGTAATCCAAGATTCAACGATTCCTTTTACCGAGTTGTGGGGATTATGACATCACAGCTGTCTGCTAAGAAACATTCCTCTGATGTTTGAGGAGGAACAAATAGCTGTAACGAATGAATTTTTTAAAGCAAAGACGCATCGGCTTTACCTCTAGTCTAGTCTTCCACATCTGTGTCACTTTCTTTCTTTTTCAAGTGGTAGATAATCATCCACCAAATAAGCGAAAGTCTTTTATGTTGGTTGTTTACTGTATTACTTGTTTGACTCAAGTAATTAAGCCTTCAATGGACTATCATCATCCTAGTGCTCTGTCACTTTTCCTGATTTTTGTCCTCCCACCTCCCTTTCTCTCTCTCAAGCTGTAGTGCAAACTCATAACTGTTGAAGGTAGCTTTACTTAACTTCAATAATCTCTTAAGGTTACAGCTTTTCATCAATTTCAACTCCTCAATCTTTCTAATTCATGTTCTGCTAGGCTGCTAATGCATGCTTTTCTCACTTCATACCTCGAGTATTTTTCTTCCTTTGGGAAGGTAGAAGTCTCGCAGAGTAACTAGCCACAAATCCCAGAAACTATTTTCTGTTACATGTGGATAAGATTTGTAAATTTGATTCCAATCAGGTTTGTGAGTTTCTGTTATTTGGTGGCCTTCCTGAGCTTCCAATGGCAACGGATAGTGGAGAAATTAAGTCCAGGATGGAAGATTACGAGGTTATAGAGCAGATTGGGGGAGGAGCTCTCGATGCTGCTTTCATTGTTCTTCATAAGACGGAGAAAAAAAAGTAAGAAATTTGATCAATTTTTTTATCAGGTTTCTCTCTTTCAGATCTTCTTTTTGCTACAATGTTTGAGTTACCCTTTTCAGTTTTCCAAGTGAATTGCTATTTCCTTTTGTTATTGGGTCTGCTTATGGATCGATTTCCAAGATCAGGGTTTCTAGGTATTGACCTGTTGAAGACGGTGGTTAACATTATTTCTCTTTTTAATTCGATAAACTGTGATCTCAATTCAAATCTCTTCTGGAAGAGAAGTTGAAGATTCTTTTATTATGTAAACGTGATTTTTGATTCCAAATGAAGTGTTTGATCAAAATTATGATTTTCGTATATTAGTGGTAGTTGGCTGCCGTGTCAGCACGAACCTTAAGTCTGTTTCCTATCCTTGTCTTTAACTTCCAAATTCTCGATCTTTTGAGATTCCTTTTGCATATTTATACATCTGTTGCCTTTTTCGTAGGTATCTCTTGAAGAAGACTCACTTGCCTAAGAAGACAGACAAGTTCAAGCGCACAGCTAACCAAGAGGTCCGCCTCATGTCTGTTTCAAATATATGATTTTATTTTCCCTTTTTTATTTTTGGTGGCGAAAAAATGAGCTCATTTTTGTTTTTCCTTGATGAACTTTTATATTTCTGCTTCTATGAGCAGAGGTTTTATTTTCATTTGCCAAGATTCTAATCTTTAGTTTACTGGAACACCTGCATCGATGTATATGACTACTAAATATCAATCTAAAAGTATGAGATCTACTGTACTGAGTCAGTTACAGCTTATGCCTTCTTCTTAGTGACCTCTACACACATTCTCTCCCTTTGTGTCAAGAGTTCTTAAGTGAGGCTGTAACACCATGCCAACATACTATGTTGATCTCTACCCTTGAGTTGTTAGAGAACCTCTACCAGTTTTTACCTTTTTTTTTTTCTTAATGAATATATAGTTAACGTTTAGGAATGTACTGACAAGTTTTCAACGTTCAATTGGAGTCCACAACTTAAAATGGGAATCCTTTGTTCTGCCTTCATACTTATCCGAGAAGATAAATTCATGAACATCCAGTTCTGACGCTCCTGATATGTTAAAAACAATGTTTTCGTTATTCTTCCTTATTTATCCTCCTGAGCCATTCTGAAGACACTATCTTGGATTATAATGTACAGCAGATGAACTTGCTTGGCAAACTAAGTAACCCATACATTGTGGAGTACAAAGATTCCTGGCTGGATGAGGCAAGCACATCTTGTTTTTGTTATTTTTAGCTGTGTAACAAGTATGAATTATCAACTTTGAGACCTCTGTTATTTACTCATTTTTAGATTTGCTGGCTTAACAATACTGTTTATGCATCTTTTTTGTGTAGAGGGACTGTTTGTGCATGGTAACAGGCTATTGTGATGGAGGAGACATGTAAGTTTCTATCCAGTAGTCCAATATTTTAGATGGGTAGAGCGGTAGAATGTTGAAGATGCTACATTGTGTTATGCATTGTGGGGGATGTCATTTTCATTTAATCATTTGTTAGGATCTATATGTCTGGATAGTTATTTTCTGAGGATTTAAATATCTTTTTCCAATGTCAGTGGATGAAGCTTGTTAGAGTTTCGAACAACTATTGATCATGGTTGAGTTTCACATGTTTTCTTTCTTTCTTTTTTTTAACTCAAACATTAGGAAATGCAATCATCTTCAAAATTATCTGTAGTTGTTTTACTATCTATTTTCCTATTTTTAAACCTGTTAATATATTTTGTCTAATAAAGTCCCATTACTATTTGAATTGTGGAAATGAAGAGCTCTTGGTTCATTTCTTAAAAGTTCCTTCTATATTTATCATAGCTTTCTTATTATATATATCCAAAAATCAATAACTTTTGGATGGAAATTAAGAAAATTTTCTTAATGAGATCCATAATGGAATAATGAAAGGACTTAATTGAATAATACCAGGACTTTGTTAAAAAAAAAGAAGCTACAATTAAGATGTCTGTAAAGTTACAATTAGTAGGAGGACCATTAGCAGGCCATCTTATAATCAGTTTACACAAAGTTGACAAGCCAAGTAATATCCATGAATTATCCTTTGGACAAAAATAAACTGTGTTGCATATTGCAATACTAGTGATAAGTGGATGATTAAACACTTCATCCATCTTCTTTGCTTTTCCAACAGGGCTGAGATTATAAAGAAGGCTAGAGGCATATTTTTCTCTGAGGAGGTAATTAGCTAGTTATTCGCTTTCTTTAAATTATAAATGAGGATTAACTTATCTAGATGTTTATTCTTGTACTTGTCAGAAAGTTTGCAAATGGCTTACTCAGTTGTTGCTAGCTGTGGACTACCTGCATTCTAACCGTGTCCTCCACAGAGATCTTAAGGTTTGTTTGTATACTTCGTCTATGTCCTGAAAGGAAATTGGTGGGTTGTTTCTCATGTAAGCATTTTGGTTTTCAGTGTTCCAGCATATTCCTCACCAAGGAAAGTGATGTGCGACTAGGTAAGTCATTTATCACAGAGATGTTTTTCCCTTTCTAGATTACAGTCCATGTTGAACATTGTGTATTAAATGAAAATTCTTTTTGATGTACCAAGCAGGTGACTTTAGACTCACAAAGCTTCTGAACGAAGAAGAGATTACTTCCTCTGTATGGCCTTGTAGTATTTTTAGTAGCTCGCTTTATCTCATGAATTGTTGAAGTTAAACTTTAAATATCTTGAAAGTTTGAAACTAGTTTCTGACTTATTTCATGAATTTGTGGCCTATTCGCTATTTTAGATACAAGTATATGCACTACTTCCAATTAATAAGTGTATGGTTTATGAATTTGTAGTAATGATGATTAAACTATTTTTAAAGATAGTGCTCAACATCTTTCTGCTTGGGTACTTTGCAATCTCAAATAGGTTGCTGGCGCACCCAATTACATGTGTCCTGAACTTCTAGCGGGTATACCATATGGCTATAAATCTGACATATGGTTTCTAGGTAAGAAATATGAGCACATGCTTTTTATTGACAAAATTTTCTGTGACTAGCAATTCCATATTCTTCTTTTTCCAGGGTGCTGTATGTTTGAAATTGTTGCTCATCACCCACCGTTTAGAGCTCCAGTGAGTGAACAAATAAGCTGTATAAAAATCATTCGTAACATTATCTACAAGAAAGCAATGAATCCTAAAGCATCGTAATGATTTGGACAGGATATGGCAGGACTTATCAACAAAATAAACAGATCTTCTATTTCTCCTCTTCCTATACAGTATTCTTCCTATCTGTAAGTGCTGCTTTCCTATAGAACCTGTAGCTTTTGCTAAACCATGTACAGTATTTTATGCACGTATGTTCCATCAAACGTTACAGGAAGCAAATTATTAAGAGCATGCTAAGGACAAACCCAGAACACCGACCAACTGTAAGTTTTGAAATTTTGGCTCATATCTTTCACCTGTCTCATGCCTAATCAGTTACGATACTGGGAATGAGTGTTGTTTCAGGCTGCAGAGCTACTAAGAAATCGACATTTGCAGCCCTACATCCTCCGTTGTCGTAATGCATCTCCAGTTTTCCTTCCTGTAAAGCCTATAAACAACTTGAAGGAGAAATCACCTAAGAAAGCAACATCCAGCAAATTTGGTGGCAAAAACAACAGAGACAAGGAAGTTGGAGGGCTAAATCTGCCAGTACCTAATCTTGCAGTTTTGCGAAGTAGCAATGTCCAACCTAATTATCTACCTCACATTGACAATCCAACATCTGCATCAAGCACAGAAGACAATCTGGAGATTAAGGGGGTTGATCCCACAAGCTGTACTGCAGAAGTATCTGATTCTATCACTGGTCCAAAGGACAGTTCCACTGATTCTGAAACAAGTGTTTCCAATGGGGAGAAACCAGCCAATTCTAGAAATATACCTCAGAGAGACACTACTAATACACAGTTTACCACAGAGATCACGGCTGATTCAAACCATGAAGGAGAACTAACTGTTGAGAATATGAAGCAACCACAAAATGTTGATGCCAATAAGGTGAGCATAGAACTTCAACCATCGTGCTGCGACCAGCAACCTCTTGAAGCCATAGAGCAACTGGAGGATACTTCAAGAAAGGAAAGTCATGAGGATAAAAGTATGAGGACTGATGCATCTAAGGATGATAAGAACTCACCGTCATCCATGGAAAAAGCTCCTGTCGAGCCACTATGTGTACAGAAGCTAGAGAAAACTGATGTCAGCACAGTTGCTCATATCAGCTGCATTCTATCCAACAATTGTGAGGAACTTGGCTGTAGAGATAATATAGAAGTAAAGGAAAAAACAAATGAGAATTATTTTGTGACTCAGCTGGAGGAGAAATCTGATGGTAATAATTGTGCATCACAAATGGAAAAGAAAGCTGGTGATTGCCAGTTAACAGATGATGCAGCTAGTGGAGTTCCACTGCCGGAAACACTTGCTGCGTTAAGTGGTGATGAAACCAAGGGTGACTGGGAGAACCCAGGTCGACAAAGAGCTGATGCCTTGGAATCTTTACTGGAGCTCTGTGCACGGCTACTTAAACAGGACAAAGTAGATGAGCTTGCTGGTGTGCTAAGGCCATTTAGCGAAGAAGCAGTGTCATCTAGAGAAACGGCCATTTGGTTGACAAAAAGCCTCTTGTCTCATCACAAGTTTAATGGAGGAATCTAACATTCCGGTGATTGCAGCTATTCTAATAGTTACTGCAAAGATGCTTCTGTTGGATGGTTGGTATTGGCCTCAAATGTTTTTATTATGGAGTATGTTTGATTGAGGAATATATTTCACGAGTATTTTATACCTTCACTTGTTTATTCGATCCCATGCAACATAATTGTATATGCTCCACTAGGCAAAGAAAAAAGATTTTAGCCAGAGCTTCTATAAATCTATTGAAAATCTTTAATTTTAATCTTACTTTTTCCTCCCAAAAATCTGTGTCAAGGAATCTGATTCCACTAAATTTTGTTTCTGGCTCCTTATTTGATTGTAACTTCCTGGTTACTAAAAAATACATTTTTCTTTACTTTGCTGTTTCTTGTTGTATACGTAGTTTATATATATTGAATGGAGAGAAAATTAATTTTATTATAGTTATTGTGTATATTGAGATTAGGGTTGATATACAGAATTGTTAGCTATTATTTAAGAAGTAATTTAATTATTATTTAAGAAATAATCTAGCTATTTAACTCTATAAATTATGTCAATTATAACAATATTAATCTAATAATTTCTGGTCAACAACAATCTTTCTCAAATTGATGCATAGATATCGTGCATGTCCAACTTGCAAACGAGGTTATAAAACTGTTTGTTGTAGAGTTCTTTGGTGAAGATATTTGTCAGTTGTTCATTCGACCTCATATGAAATAATTGTAGAGGTTTATTCACAAGCTTCTCCTTCACGAAGTGTCGGTCAATTTCTATATGTTTTGTTCTATCATATTAGACCGAATTGTGAACTATACTGATGGTCGCTTTGTTATCACAGTAGAGAGATGAACTTCTTTCATCCGTCAGTTGTAATTCATTCATCGGTTTCTTACTTCTCCAAGTAACTAGATTTTCTCCTATAAGCATACAATAACCAGTGGTTAACCTCATATCATCTAGAGATCCAGCCTAATCAGCATCTGTAAATGCTTTTATCTTAAGATGACCATAGTTAACAAAAGACCTTTTCCTGGAGCACACTTTAGATAGCACAAAATGCATAATACAGCTTGTAAGTGTGGTTCTCGTGGTTCATGCATCTACTGACTTATCAGACTAACTGCAAATGTTATGTCTGGCCTAGTGTGAGCGAGATAGATGAGTCTCCCAACTAACCTCTGATATCTTCTCATGTCCACCAATGTACCTGTTCTTGCTTGCAGTTTGTAGTTGCTCTCGATAGGAGATTCAACTGGTTTACAACCCATCATACTGGTTTCTCCTAATAAATCTAGGACATATTTTCTCTAAGAGATAAAGATTCCTTTTCTTGATTTAGCGACTTCAACTCCCAAGAAATATTGTAATTGTCCTAGGCCCTTAATGTCAAATTCTTGGGCAAGTAGTTTCTTTAGTCTAGCCATCTCTTTTGTATCACTTCCAGTACAATAATGTCATCAACATAAACAATAAGGAGCGTGATCTTACCTTGGGAGTGCTTGATAAATAAGGTATGATCTGCATTAGTCTGTTGATAATCGATTGAACTTCTCAAACCATGCTCGTGGTGATTGCTTCAACCCGTACAAGGCCTTTTTTAACCTACAAACATTTTCTCGTGTCTTCTCATCTTCAAACCCTGGAGGAATCTCCATATAATCCTCCTCTTCTAGATCCCCATGAAGAAATGCATTTTTAACATCGAACTGCTGTAAGTTCCAATCCAAGTTACCTGCACACGAGAGTAAAACTCTGATTGTATTCATCTTAGCAACAGGAGCAAAGGTTTCTTGATAATCCACTCCATACGTTTGAGTAAAGTCTTTAGCCACCAATCTCGCCTTGTATCTCTCAATGGATCCATGTGGCTCATACTATGTTGTGAATACCCATTTGCAGCCAACCGTCCGTGTTCCTTTTGGAGCAGTGACTAGTTTCCAAGTCTCATTTTTTACAAGGCCTTCATTTCTTCAATCATAGCTTCTTTCATTAGACAATTTCCATTGCTTCTCTCCAATCCTGTGAAATAGACACAGAAGAAATAGACAAGACAAAAGCTCTATAAACAGGAGATAATGAGTTGTATGTAACAAAGTTAGATATTGGGTGCTTGGTGCAACTTCTAACACCTTTTCGAAGGGCAATCGACTTATCTAAATCATCAGATAAATCAGGTTCTATCTCACCAATGTTTTCGAGGGAAGAGGATGGCATTGGTATAGACTGCATGATGGCTTTTCTATTGTATCTCACCTTGAGTATGTCTTTAAGTTTGGTCTATCTAAGCATCGACTTTGATCCTCTTGGACCAAACTAGTTGTCTCCCCTTGTTCTTCCTCCTTGAATCACATTATCTATAGAGTCAAGCAATACCTCATCTTCAATTTCATTCTCCCCGTGAAGAGGAGTTGGGGATATGGGGAAATAGGACTCATACTCTAGAAAAGTAAAATTCATACTGACTATGTATTTCTTAGACGAGGGGCGATAACACTTATACTCTTTCTGTGTAGGAGAATATCCAACAAACACACATTTCAAAGCTCTTGGCTCTAACTTGTCAACATTCCGAGCATGAACAAAGCAAACACACCTAAAGACTTTTGGAGGTATAGTATAAGAGTTTATACCTTGTAATATTTCAACTAGGCTTTTAAAATCTAGAATTTGAAGTGGAATTTTGTTGATAAAATAGACAGCTGAAAGGGCTGCATCATCCAAAATATGTCTATTCTTCCTTTCCGTAACTCCGTTTTGTTTACTAGTATAAGCACAATTAGCTTGATGTACTATTACATTATAATCTAGATAAGCATGAAATTTGCCATCTATATACTCCATTTCATTATCAGACCGTAGGATCTTAACTCTAGCATCATATTAAGTACAAATCATTTTATAAAAAGATTGAAAACATGAAAAAAAAACTTTAATTTTGGTTTTCATCAGATAATCCCATGTCAATCGGGTGCAACAATCAATAAAGGTCACAAACCATCTATGGCCAAAAAGAGAAGTAGTTTGAGTAGAACCCCAAAAATCAGAGTAAATAATCATAAAAGGAACAAAACTCTTATTATTTGATAAATGATAAGAACTTCTAGTGTGTTTGTCAAGTTCACATGTTTCACAAAAAAAAAAAAAGAATTTAACAAATTGAAGGAGCTAGGACTGCTTCAAGAAAGAAGAATACAAGAATTGA
>JAOXYD010000007.1:557782-593422 GCA_028565735.1 Pinacopodium congolense
ATAAAGGCAAGTATACCTATCGCAAAAGTAATATAATAGAGTAAAATTTATACTCCAAATGTCGATCCTATGGAGAAAAGATGTTCTTAATTACTAGGTCTATCATATTACTATTATTTAGGAAAAATCCAAAAATTTTGGTTAAAATTCTGAAAATTGCTAAAACTAGACTACCTTGGCTTAAACACTTCAAAAATAATTTTTAATTGCTTCTGAAATATTCTGAAAATTATCAATTGAGAGGTCATTTTAGATTAATTGAGAGGTCATTCTGAAAATAATGAGTAATCTGAGTTAGAAACCCCCTGAATATGAGTTATAAACTCATAAATATGTTTATACACCAAGCTCAGATGTTCAGAAATCCAGAAACAACACAAAAATTCAAAGAACAAAGTGTTTGAAGCTAAGAACTATGAAGAATTATGATGAGAGAAGAAGAATTCTCTCTATCCTATGGCTGATCTGTTCTCCCTTTTCCTCTCTGCGTGATTTGTGTTAATTTGTTTGTTTTTACAACTGCAGAAGCCTCCAATATGTGTTAGAAGACAAGGGCATTAATTTTGAACATGCCACAGTCGTAATGTTGGAGATTTGAAGTTGATATTATTGACTGCTCCTTTAATGGTGGGCTACACTAATGCATAACGACGGGATAGAGGGTGCTGTTGATGGTCGAATTCTGCCTCCCTTAACGGTGGGCTATTCATCCTTTAATGGTGGTCCAACAGGGTACCGTTGAGGAACATAAATGAAGCACTTTCTTCTAATTTTTGCTCCAATCTCCATCTTTAAGCCCCATCCTGCAAATTAAACATAATAACACATAAATTGAACATTTTAGCACTGAATTAGGGTTAAATTAACATGAAATAACATCCAAAAATACTATACATTTAACCCCTAACAACTCCCTCACACTTAAGAATTTGCTTGTTCTCAAGCAAATTAATTCATCATCAATTTTATAATAAGATATAAAAATAGGAAAAATCAATTTAAAATTGATATCGCAGTTATTGAAAATGCTTTCTTGATCATTCAAAAATATTGACGCATGGAAATGTTATAAGATTAATAAATCATGTCAAAACAAAAATGCATTTAAATTATTTCATTCTTTTTCAAGTTTCAACCTAAATCTTAGAAAATCAATTTCACATGTAAAAGGCAAATGACTAAGTTTAATGTATCATCTTTTCAACATTTCCACATCCTTTAAAACAAAAAAATAAAAAAAGAATTAATAACCTAATTAATTAAATTCGTAAGTAGATTAATTAAGAGGTCACTTCAGTCTTTTTACGTGAAGGTGAACATTTTGCCATAAATAACCCCTGGTTACTCAACTGTGTCACAGTAATTTAACTAACTATTTTGTCTCACTCATAACTTCAAATCTCGTATACATATTTATTTTCTTTCTTTTCTTTTCTTTTCTTTCTTTCTTTTTTTCTTTCTTTTTTCTCCTTTTCTTTTGTATACACATACATAAGATTCGAAATTAGAGAAGTAGTTCTACTTAGTTATTTAACTAATTAAGTAATTATTTTTTTCTTTTTGGGGTTAATTCCAGTTCTTTTTCTTTGAATGAGATTAATTGCTTTAAAGTCATTACAAAATTACTCAGAGAGTTACATTTTATATGTGAAATATCATTCTAATCGTTAGGTGTCTACCTTCCAAATTATGAAATAAATTAAAGGAATTTAGTCATTAATAATCAAAATTAATCAGATAACATTTCAAATTGCCAAAATAATTGAATTCAAATGAAAGTATGAACAATAAGAAGATCAAAATTAAAAAGTTTTTCCATAATTTATAGACTATGATGAAATTGATGATAAATCAAATCACTATCAAACAAACAAAACTCAAGTGAATAAACAGATAATTTCCTCCCCCACATTTAAACTAAACATTGTCCTTAATGTTTAAAATAAAAAGTGAAAAGCATAATGTAGGAGAGTAGGGAAAGAAATACACCCGTTTGATATAGACTTAAAGATCTGTTGGTGTATTTGCAGGATCTGAAACAAACAAAAACAAGAATACCGATGATAAGATAAACTGTAGCTCAAAGCTCCAACACATTTATTGAAAGGAAACCACATCGAAAATGCAATGAAACTTGAAATTAAAGACCTAACATACAAAATAAATAAAATTACACTCAATTAACTACCTAACGAGGATAATTCCTATTTCAATGAGGATTAAATAGGGAAAGAGCCTAAAAAAACTCCTCAACTAAACTAGGCATGTATAACTTCACTCTTTGGGAGTCTATCCTTTATGGAAATATTGCTTCCTTAGTAAGATCCTAATAACATGACAAATATCTCCATAAGTCACCATTTAATCTATATGCATGGGACTTCTTTCCTTAAATTTCTAGCACCTACAACAGAACATAAGTAGAACATTGCACAAACACATCATCACATGTAGGATAGATTTAAGAACAAATTTACTTCACCAATTACCAATAGATACTATGATTTTTTTGTCCCAAGCTCTTCTATAAATTTATCCATATAAGTCTTATCTTTCCAAATCCTCTATGTTTATGTAATTTGGTGTAGTATTCTTTGAGATATACCCAATTTACTACAGACTGGTCACAACAAGCGACGATTTTCCAGAATCAATTTCGAGCCAGAAATTGAATTACTTAGAGATAGCATTAAACTCCACATCCTTCATAACAATTCTAGCCCTATGTGTATAGTTTCCAACGAGCCTAAGATTATCTTATTTAGATGTGTATAGGACATGATATGGCTAAAAGATGGATACCAGTCCAGAGGACGTATACCATCAAAACAAGGGTTACAACAAGGAGCACCTGACAGAATTTTAGATTAGGTTTGCATTGCCATTTCAGATTAGGGTTAAAGGCAAACTTGTCTTCTAACAAAATATTTTCCATTGTATTAGCTTTCTAATGACACCAAGATTATAGACTGTACAAACTGTTCACAATCAGGGGCAGAATTTTAGAACTCCATTCAAGTCCGATTTTGAACCTCTTAAAGCCAAAAAGAGAATTCATGTTCCACAGAACACTTATCTATATATGTTTCTAGTTTCATATGGCCTAAACATCACTCAATTTGGACATCTATAACTCAAGATATGTCCAAAACACCAGACAAAGGTTAACAGAATCCTTCCAGCCAACGGGTTTACCCACTCCTAATCTTATAAACCATTAAGCAAAGCATACAATCAACTCTAAACATCACTAGTTTAGGGAACAAATGACTAACCTTAATTCACCCTTGCTTGAAGATGATGTAGGAAAAGTGGGTGTGAGAGAGGGAAAAAACGTGAGAGAGATGAGAGAAACCAAACCCCACTTCATGCTCCTTTCATGCTTCTTGCTTCAACACACACAAAATGGAGAGAAAAGGGAGCTTACACCTTTGGTTCCTCATCTAGCCGAAAGTGGAGTGGAAAAGAGAGGAAAATAGGTTATTTTTCTTAGCTTTGGAGAGGTAGAAGAAGTGTTCTTCTTCCTCTCTTCATTAATGTACAAAATGACTAATTAAAGTCCACTTTATGCCATCCAATAATCTTCTTACACATGGCATTCATTAAGGCCTTACTTTATGACATCCTATCATCTTTTTACACATGGCATAGTATATACATACTTATATATGTCTTTTGTGCTTATACATGTACCTATACATATATACAAGATATTAGGATGGTCCGATGACACTAAGGTTGGGCTAACCGAAACTTGGTTATGAAAAATTTTCTGACACTTATTTTATTAATTTGGAAGCTGCAATTCCATTGGAACGTCTTAATAGGTCATCTGAAATCATTTAATTACTTGAATAATCAACATATAATCATACTTAGGAAATATTACAACATAATGAGGTTTGGGGTCTTACAAGAGCTTTCTTATGGTTAACAATGATGATGAAGTACCTTCTTCCTTAAATTATTCTAATAGTAGTAATGATTGTGATGATAGTGATTGAAATAATGATTGTTCTTATGATTAATTAGTTAAATGCTTAGAGATTATGAGCTTAAGAATGAATAAACTTTCTTTCAGCATAAGATCACTTTGAAACTTTTACAACAACAAATTCTTGAAAATGAGAAGTTGATGTGTGAATTACATGACATGGTAGAGTTTAGGAGTGTGGATGTTACTTATAATGACATAGATAAATTAGTGCATGAGAATGAG
Source organism: Pinacopodium congolense (assembly GCA_028565735.1). Taxonomy (NCBI): domain Eukaryota; kingdom Viridiplantae; phylum Streptophyta; class Magnoliopsida; order Malpighiales; family Erythroxylaceae; genus Pinacopodium; species Pinacopodium congolense. The sequence goes on from JAOXYD010000007.1 coordinate 562,002, forward strand.
GCATATCATTAACAAAATTCACTAAAGAAAGTAAAAAATTAGTAAGCATGCTAAAAGCTTAAAAGATTACAAATAATATGCCTGGAACTAGTTTTACTAGTGGGAGTATACCATCCAATTCTAAAATGTTATTTGTGAAAGGAGTCTTTAGATGATAAGCATGTACCTTGGCATTCTTATGAAAATATTACATCATTCGGAGTTTCATGCTTTCATATATAGTACTAAGTCTATACCTAAACAAAAATATGAGCATATTCCATCATCATCTAGATCTTCATCTAAGAGTAGATCTCATGCATTTATGTACGGTGATAAATATAGATATAGATTGCAATCTTATTAAGGTACATATAGACATAATTTTTATGTAAGAATAATATATGACTTACGTACATTTAGATCTAACTCTTATTTATCTAGGTTTCATATGGTACATAATGACATTATGCTTGCTTATGTCATGCTTCCACTCCCTACATGGAAACTCATTCATTTAGGTCTCATATTAGATAAAATAATATGATACATGCTTATAATCCTTACATTCATGAATGTAATTATAAGAACACATCTCACACACATCTAAGGGCTTATCTAATATTATCACATGAGGGAATGTTATCATCCTAAGAAGGCATATGGCATGCATATTTTGACAATCATAAGACTCATCATCATGCATATTTGATATATTACTTTAGTGGACATTTTAGGCTTATTGAAGGGTTTTATTTTTCCAAACATAGATGGTTAAATTAACTCTCAAGAATATGGGTAAAGAAAGGCATTAGAACTAACTCATAAGGATCCAAATTAGTATTAGTACCTAGAATATGTTGATTTCTTTATTTTGTAGGTGAATATCAATTGGTTTCAAATGAATATCAAAAAAGGAAGTAACAAGTGATATCTTCAACAATAAGTAGAAAAAGTAAAAATCATCAAGAGCCCTCATTAAATAAACAAGCACATTGTTGAACTAAGTGAGGAGAAGAAAATGAGGTAATATTGGTAGTATAAGAAGGAGGTACACACTTACTTTTATAATGATTTTATATTAAGAGTGCTTGAGCATGTTGATTAGCTTGACGTACATTTTAGATAGAAAATTTTATTGCATATGTCAAGGAGGAGCCATTGAGAGTTTTTGTTATAAGAAAAATATAATGATTTTTTAAAAATTGATATCATTTGTTTTATATTAGTACATGTTTTAGCAAACATTTTATATAAGCAATTTTCTCTCATGAAAGAATTTTTGTTTTGCAAAATGAAGGAGTTAGAAAAAAAAAATTTGTAAGGAGTCTAAAGATTATTTTCTTATGTTATCTTTGTGAAAGATTGTTTTATCCCTTGAAATACTTTATTTTGTTTCTTTAACTCCACATTTTTTTCATGGAGTTTAAATTTATGGAGCGTACATCATTGGGTATCTTCCAATTTTTTATTACATGTTTCTAAGGGAAAATTTAGGTGATATTAGAGTTTTAATGTATGGTGAGTTGCTACTTATATTTTTATTTGCTTCATATTTTTGATATATGAATCGTGATTGTTTTCATCCCTCTTCGTGCTTTATTGCCTCATAATTCATTGACGCATATATTTAGGGGGAGCAATATCCAATTAATTCATGAACTAAAGGATAGTGAGATTTATATAATGAAGATATATGATGCTTATATTTAGGGCGAGAAATAGATAAATTGGAAAGATTTTTTTATGATTAGGAGAACTATAAATGATTAATGATAGGTTACTTTTGAAAAACATGTGAAATTATGTATGTATTTTGACAATCTTGTGACTTCTTTTATAACAATTGAATTTTTGTGAACCCTTTCATAGCATTTTGTGTGTATTCTTAGATAAAAATTGGTTTTATAACAATTTATATATATAAAAAAAAGGTAGATAACAATTGGAATTAGTATCTATTCTATTTTTTTGATAACTTTTTGATTATGATAAAAAAAAGAGGAGAGAGATAAGTGATACTAAGAGAGAGATAAGTGGTACTAAGGAGATAGATACGCTACTAAAATTTAATCATTTCTTGATGCATAGATTAATATGGAGTAATATATGTTTGTTCTATATATGTGTTTTACATTTTATATTATTTTTAATATCACATATTTTGTCAACTCAAAAATCGGAAGACTATTGAATTAAGAGAGGTTCTAATTAATAATTTGAATGATAATAAAATAAATTTGTTACCAACTATTTTCTTTGTTAGTATAATTTGAAAGATGTCAATTTAGATGTTGATCATGAGCACATATTGGAGTTTAAAGAAGATGTTTTATGTATGGAAGTTATAGTTCAAGAGATATTGACATAAAGACCAAAATAAAGAAGGTGATCAAAATCAAGATAGTTAAGGTCGAATAGACTTATATTTGTAACTTTTTTTTTTTTGTAAATCTTGCTTTGTTCATCTTAATGTCTTTGAGGGCTCAAATATTGCCTGATTATTTGCATTTTTAGGATTTTTACATTTAATGTTTTATAATTGAGAGGAATTTTATGAAAGATTTTAAAGAAATTCTTCTTGATGTATTAAAATATTTTAGAAAGCGTTTTTAGATTTTTTTTAGTTCAGTTCAATTAAAAAGAATGGTTTTGAGATGTTTTAAAATTTTTAGAAATTATTTGAAAAGGGTTTGGATTGTATATGCTTTGAAAAAAGTTTCATAAGCTACGACATTTTGAATTTTTTATTTCAAATGTAACGGTCTTAGCATTCAAAGTTACTTTGGAGATTTTTCGGAAATGTTTCTAAATTAATTTGGAATGACTTGTAGAATCTAGAAAGTAGGTTTCTAGATTGACTGGTTAACCAATCTTAGAGAAGTGGTCAACTAGTGTAGAATTTAGGCAAATTGGTCGACTAGTCTGTTGAAGTGGTCGACTAGTTTACCCAATGGTAAATCAATCAACTAGTGACTGGTTGATCAGTTCAAGGCAATGACCAACAAGTCGAGATTGATAGTAGGTAAGTGTTAGTTTATTATTGCTTCTAATGTCTTTTTTAGTTAGTTTAATGGCTAAGAAGTGTGTCTAACATATTTTTGACAAGTTAAGTCTATAAATACATGGTTAAAAGATTTTTGAAGAGGTTAATGATGCCTTGAATGAATTATTAGGAAGTTTTGTAAATAAGAAAGAGTTTTAGGGTTATTGTGAATTGTTTTTTTAAAGGTTTTGCATTGACTGCATTCATTGTATTTTGCAAGCCCCTTAAACATTATTTTGATCAAACTTGATTTTTTTTATTCTTGAGTTGAGATTTAATTTTTTAATTTTGGGATTTTCAATTAAATGTTACTCTTAGCCCTTTTGAAAGAAAGGTTTTATGGGTTCCTCTTTACTCTTGAAACTAATATTTTTTTAAGATTCATTTTCACTCTTAAAAACAAGACTTGTGGGTTACTCTTAATTTTTTAGGAATATTGTAAAAGGTTTCTCTTCACCTTCATAAAAGAAGATTGGTTATAAGGGTTTCTTTTCATTATATATATAAAAAAAAAGATTGTGTTATAATGAAATTTCTAACAAGTAATTAGAAAGTGGATGTAGGAAAAATATTTTCATTAAATCAGTATAAATCAGTTTATACATTCTCTCTTCCCATAATTTTTACATATTATTATTTTATTTTTGTATTTATCTTATCTTAATTGATTAAGAATTTAATTTGAATCGTATTGATTTATATTAGCATCATTATCATTCTAGGTTGAATTGTGGTTAGGAATTTCGTACATTGTAAAATTCAGTTTGGGTTTTAAGTTTATAAATTTTAAAAAACCTAATTCACTATCCTTAAATGCCAGTGGAGCTAACAATATAGAATTTGCTAAATTAATTTCTAGTATGTTTGCTTGATTTATGTATATTGTCAATTCTATTAGATATTTGGGTAAGACCTATATTGATAATGATTTGGTAAGAATATTTTTAGGTCTCTACCAAGATCATAGGATGCAAAGGTAATGACTATAGAGGAAGCCATAGAGTTTCCCACCATGCCATTAGAAGAATTTTTTGAGCCACTCCTTATTTATGAGATGAGGATGGATGAAAGCTGAAGTGGTTCAAACAAGAAGATGTGTATTGTTGTAAACCTTTAGAGATAAGGAGACTGACGGTGAGATCACCTTCATAAGTAGAATTGAAGAATTGACAAATTTGGTGGAAAAGATGTGCTTTGTGGCCAATGAGAATGATAAGGTACTTTCTTACTCAAAATCTTCAAGCAATGATGACGATGATTTAAAATATAAAGAATTAGTTAATTGCTTAGAAATAATGATGCTAAAAAAGAAGAAACTTTCTTTCAAACATAGAGATATATTAAAACTTTTGGATGTTTACATTTTAAAGAATAAGAAATTAAAGAAAGAAAAGCATGATATGTTAGATTCTAATAGTGTAGTTGTTGTCAATAATAATGAGAATGAATTGATACATGAAAATAAAGCATTGAAAAAGGAGATCAATACTCTCACGGGATTATTATTAAAATTCACTCAAAGGAGTGAGAAATTAGAAAGCATGTTAAGAGCTCTAAAAGCATCAAATGATATGCATGGTTTAAGATTTACTCATGAGAATATGCCATCAAAAGATAATAATAACTTTTGTAAAGGGAAAGGATTTGAGTGATGAACGTATATTTAGGCTATCGTATGAAATGATTCATCATCTACTAGGTCACAATCTTAAAGAAAACATCATACCTTTATTTATTGCTCTAGATCAAGGGCTAAAAGGCAAATCTATCAAGATAGGAATAGGTATGATTTTTATAGGAACACACAATAAGACTCACTTTAAGCCTCATTTTAGACAAAATGATATGATTTATTTTCACACCCCATATGTATATGAATCCAATCGTAAGAGGACACCTTATACAAATTTAAATACAAACATGATTTGTTATTTTTTGTGAAGATTTTGGACATATAGAAATATTTTATTTCACTAAACAAAGATGGTTGAGCCAATCCTCTAGAGTGGTGATTGGAAAAGGTTTAAGAGTTAACCTCTAAAGATCTAAATTTGTATAGGTACCTAGAATATATTAAATTCCTTTTTTATAAATATAAGTCAATGTAAGATGTAATCAATGGATATAAATTAAGGAAACAATAAGATATCTCAATTTTAAAACAAATTAAAAAGAGCCCTCACATGAACTATTCAAGTAAGTACGTCATTGAATCAAGTGAGGATAAACAAATGTGGTAACTATTGAAGGTATATACTTAGATTCCATATTAGGAATATTTGAGAATGCTATCTTAGCGTATACATTTTAAAGGAGAAAATTTTGTTTTCATGTATCCAGGGGGAGTAAAAATAAAATGATTTTTGAAATTGGTATCATCTTTAAAATTATTACATCGTTTGAAGAAATATTTTTACACATTAAATTTTCCTATATGATAGAATTTTAGGAAAAACAAAGTGGGTAGCAAGAGAGTAGTGATATTAAATAAGTTTATATAAGGCAAAAGTTTGGCGATACTCGATTTTTTTTTATAGATGTGACATTTTTATATGTGTTTGTTCTTATATTTATATTATATTGCTTTGTTGTGTTTTGGTGATGCATAAATTCAGGAGAAGTAGACATCACATATTCTAGAAGAGAATTATGAATTAATGATGGAAATTTATTATGATAATGCATATGTTGAAAATTAATTGTGAATTTATGTACAACTTTTTTTATGATTTCTAAAAGAGAGAAAAGTAAAGTGATATTGGAGTGGTTAGTTATTGTTATAATTACATGATGCATGAATTTAGAGGAAGCTAGTCCTTTATATTTCCATGTAAATTTTTTGTCTTATATGTTTTTTCGATTCTTTGATATCATATGCTTTGTCATCATTAAAAAAAAGGACAAATTTTTTAACTAAAGGAGGTTTTTAATCTATGTTTTAATGATGACCAAATACAATTTTCACTAATGATTTGGTTTATAGTAAAGCTTTTAAAAGATAGGTAGAATAAAAGATGTATTTAAATGGAAATTGGAGCCTAATATAAATTAATATAAAAATTAAATTGAGGATGAGATATCAAGTGTAAGTGAGCTAGTGTATAAGTTCACTTTTAGAAGTGTGAATTTTTTAAAGCCTTGTTTGAGTGCTTCAATGGCTTAAAGACTTGCTAATTTATTTACATTACATATAATTTTTCTTAGCTCAAAATTTTTTTTTGTTTTGATTTTTAAGAAAGAGTCTTAGTCTTTAAAACTACTTTAACACATCTTTGAAATTTTTATAAGTTTTTTTTCAATTAAAAGAACTGTTTTGATTCGTTTGAAAAGGTTTTTTTTTCCCTTAAAGTTTAGAAAACTTGGAAAAGATTTTTAAAATATTGGAAATTGATTTTCAAGAGTATTAGTTATCCGTGTATTTTTTTAGGATATTAGTCAACTTGTGTATGTTTTTCTAAAGAGCATGGTCAATTAGTTTTAGAAAGTAAACGACCAATGTTGAATGAAAGATTATTGGTTGACCAATGTTCTTAAGTAGTTGACCAATGTAGGTAAATTTGAGTCATTAGTTGACCAAGTTTGACAATTGTGTCCAATAGCTAGTTTCTTGTGTCTAATAGTTATTTCTTTATGAATAATAGCTATAAATATCTAGTTCAAGTTTCTAGACCTTAAATACATGTTTTAAAGGGTGTTTGAGTTATCAAGTGAAGTTTTATAAATTGGGTGAAAAGTTAAAGCATTTGGGAAAAGTTTTGAGAATTTGAGTTAAATTTTTATGAATGTTGATTTTTTTTCTTCAAAAGTTTGGATTATTGATGCATGCATATTGGCTTGGTTGAGTTCAATGTCATTGAGGTGTTTAAGTTAGATATCTTATTAGTATTTTATTAATTAAGGGGCTTTAAGTTGAAGCTAATATTAAGGATTCCTCTTCACTCATTAAAGAAAATTATTCAGGGTTGTTCTTTACTAATTAAAAATGATTGTAAGGATTTCTCTTCACCAATTTAAAAATATTGTTAAGGTTCCTCTTTATCCTTAACAAAAATTGAACTTGGAGAATCAATGTAAGTAAAGTATTATTACTAAATCACTAAAAAATTGGTTTACGATATATTTTCCTTTTCTCTTTACTTTGTATAAGTTTTTTTTAATTACTTTATACAATTTTTCTTTTCTTTTTTTGAAAATTACTTTATACAAGTTTGCTTTTGTATTTAAATTATATTGATATGTTATTTGAAATATATTGTTATATTTTACATTATATTATAATTGTTTTATAATGAATTTTAGAATAATAAAAACTTAGAAAATTTTAATTACACTTGATTTATCCCACCTTCCTCTTTTGGGTGCTATACAGTTATTTATAGTGACAAGTAAACGAAGATTAATAGAAAGATGACTTATAGAATCAGTGGTCTTTTCTTATGAACAACATTACGGAATTGAGTAGCCAACCAAGCACTTGGATTAACTTTTGCACCATTTGACATATTGTTGAGAATCTTACATAGCTTACACATAAGTGTGGTGATCCATTTATAAGATTGGAGAAACCTTAAACTCTTGAACATGTTTTTAAAATTGAGTTAGACCCATTTTATCATGATATCAGAGTCTGATGGTTTATGATGACACCATCTCTAGACATCTGGAGTCTAGCCCTGTTCAAGTTGAAGGAGGTGAGTTGAGAATCAGACATAACTTACACATGAGTGTACTGATTTATTTATAAGATTGGGAAAATATCAAACTCTTGAACATGCTTTTGAGGTTGAATTAAGCTCATTTTATCACGTACATCAAATGAAATAGAATTTAACTTTGATAAAGGTCTAAGACCTGTACTTTCTTCCTGGTAACTCTATGCAAAAAAAAAAGTTTGAACTTATTTTAACATAGGTTCACAAAGTTAAGTACTCTTAGACTCACTTGAATTATAATCAAATGCATCGATAAATGTAATCTTTCAAAATTTCCAAATTTTAAATTCATTCACATGTATATTTTTGGTATTCCTCAATCTTAGCATAGTCCTCATATATAAACCAAAAGGCTAAATTGAATTTTAGGGCTAGAGTTTAAGAATTCTATATCTGGTAATCTAAATTGTACTACCTTATAACTTCTCAAAGTAAATCATTTAGGACTTGTTTAGCTCTACTTTCGTTTTTTGTTTTCGTTTCTTTTTTTTTTAAAACACTAGAACTTAAAAAATCAACACATAAACCGAAAAAATAACACAAAAATCAAAATAAATATAAAAAAATCCAATACAAAAAATATAAAAATCATAACAAAAAACAAAAACTAATAACTCAACTAAACATATCCTAAAGTTGAAAGTTGTGTAGAACACCCCAATCAAGCAAAAAAATACGTCACCCAGGTCCAAGATATTCTCTCCACCAAATTTTCAATCATCTCATGAAAAGCATCTTTAAACTTTAATTCATCAAGGTAATGGGATTTTTTGTTTATAACTTTTTTTTCACACCTCAATTTAGCCTCTTTGTTTTTGAATGTGACATGTCCACCAAAATGGAAAGTTGAAGGAGGGATGATACTCTTCCTTTTGTTGATTTTAGGACTCTAACAATGAGGAGCGACGGGCGAGGCGTATAGGTGATTTGGCCCTCTTTGCTCTTCATCTTTTCCATTGAAAAAAATGATTGATGTAAAAATTAACTTTTTCTTATGTTTTATTTATTTATTTATTTAAATTTATTTATTTGAAAAATTAAGAAAATCAAATATGTTTTAATTGATAGTTTATGTTAATTTTAATTCAATTTAGATTTCTTGATTTTATTACATTTGATTTCTGTGTTATTAGTCTTTATTTCAGTAATTAATTGTGTCATATCTTTTTCATTTTTGTTGTGAGGATTAATTTGCATTCGACTTGTTTAACAATGTTGCTTTAATTTTCAAACATGGGCTTTGCAAATTTGACAATTAGCAACTGTCATATTTTAGAAACTGTGGGTTAAATTAAAAGATTAAAATGTCTTTTGTAGGGTCAAAGTGGAAATGCAAGGAATAATGAATTATAAAAACAATAAATAGAATATAATAAAGGCTAAATTACAAATGAGGTACGTGTTTGTGAAACAGAGAAAAAGAGAAAAGTGATGGTCATGCTTAAAGGAAAAATAAAGGAAAAAAGAACAAAAGGGACCAACTGAATATAAGCATCAACTTGGAGGCCAGTTAAAGGAAGCAATGAACATAACAACTAAGAGAGGATTAGCGAGAGAGAGAGAGTAGAATGGGAGAATGAGAATGAGAGATTGAGCCAAAAGGAGCAAAGCAATCAGAAAATGTTTTGCTTTTTCCAAACATTGTACATGCCTTACAATCATCTTTTTTGCTCGACAACGCAAATCCGGAGATGACTTTCCAACCACATGTCATAAATCTTTTTTTTTTTTCTTTTGTCTCCATTGTTCATAGTTTGGGGTTAGCTCCTTTTCTCATAAAATTATCTCGGAAGACGATGAACCAACTGATGGGATAAATCTATTCCTACTTTCTTTTTTTTTTTCAATTTTTGTTTGATTTCCTCATTTTTTGTTTTTCTAAAGGTTATTTCCTTCTTTTTCAACTTAGTTTTTCTTGTTCTTCGAAGTTCATTTCTTAGTTGTTTTGGATGGCTTTCAAAATAGGATTTAGTTTTTTTTTTTAAATACAAAAACTGAGAAAAACAGAATAAAAATCGAAAAAAACAACACATTAATACAATACAAAAACTAATAAAAACAACACAAAAACTGAAAATAACACATAAAAACCAATACAAAAACACAAAAATTACAATTAAGAATCATAATCAACAATAATTCCGAACGACCACTAATTAAGGCTACGGATCCCCTTTGTCATTTCTGCTCTCTCATTGATTTCATTCTGTTTTAGGTGTTCTACGTAACATGTTATCCTTTTTATCCTGATATTATGGTCTTTTGTTAGTGTGTTCTCTAATATTTTGTTTTTATCTCCTGTTTCTAGATCCACCACCGATTTCAGAATCAAAGTAAAAGGTGATTGGCACTCTTTTAGTTACTCTTTTTGCTCCAGAATTTTCTAAGGAGAATGATGTTTTAAGGTATCATCTTCTAATCAGCTTGAGTTGCTACCAAAGTCATTCTTCCATTCAAACAGCTTTATTTCACCATATTCGTCGGAATCTGGTTCGGAAACCGTCACTAATATTTTTGGACACCCTTAATAGAAATGGATTGAAAATTAAAGTATAACTAATAGAGTAAAAATCTATCTAATTGTAAGATCACCTATGAGAGCTGATTATACAATCTCATATTAGAAAGGAGATAAGAGGTGAAAGCTTTTATAAACTTATAGAAAAGATTATTAATCAACTTCTTAGCTAGCTATTTTCAATCATGTGATTCTCTTAAACCCTAGCCAAAATCGTTGTTGGAGAACTTGGGGCATTGTAAGGCAATGAATAATGGGCAGTTCTTAGTAACTTAGAACTTAAGGAGGACATCAAGAGTTCAAGAGGGGAGATTGCAAGATCCCATATAAGAGATAGGTATCACAATCTTAAATATGAAAGGAGATAAGAGGTGAAAATCTTAATAATTTAGATTATAATAATAAATAAATTTTAAATTTTAATTTTAAAAATCACATTTTAATTCTTTTAAATAATTAATTTTTAAAATCATGTTTAGGCTATTCAAAATTATATTTATTTTAAAACTAATTTCATTATTAATTATTATTTAAAATGATTCAATTTAATATTTCTAAAACTAAATTTAAATAAATTAATAGATAATCATGTGACAGTGTTCGTATATGATTAGTACTAATTAATTAATATAGCTCTAATTAGTAACAAAATCAAGATGTGATAAATTAAACTGAAACATCAAAATAACTTTTAAATGTTCTCATAATCAAGAAAACTAATTATGGAAATAAAAATAAAAATGAAAATAAAATTATAATTATAATTAAATACACTTTTTATTAAATTTAAACATAAAAAAAAATAAAAGTGAAAGCAAATAAGTCCCTTAAAAAAATGATACCCTTGAATTTGTAGTATTCAAATAAGTGGCCTTTTTTTGTTTCTTTTTCTTTTTTTTTTATTTGTGATACATATTTAAAATATGTAATTTTGATGGGCATATAGTAAAAAGAAAGGAAAATATCAGACCATAGGCCTTGGAGCTAAGACTCGAACACAAAGATCTTGGAAAATTCAAGTTTAAGATAAGGATTCATGTTTCAAACAAAAATTGGAGTTTTAAGTTCACTGAAACCCTTCATTTATTAATCCCGATTTTGCCCTAGACCAGCAGCAGTACAGAGTCCCATCAGGTCTAATTGATCCGAATAAGTTAGGTTAGCACTTTGTAGTATTTCCACCATTCCGGAAGAAGAGAGCTAGTCTGCTACATCATATCATACTACGTAAGTTCACTCATGCCACAATAATTACCAACCTTCAGACATCGACAGCAACATTGCTGGAGTCTTGGCAACCTTTTTAGGTCAGGGCCCACTGCCGACAAACGTGTTACCTTTGCGGTAGATAAGGGAGTTCCTTCTTTCTAGGCAATAATCAAGGAAATTGAGAGCATTATGCAAATCCTAGGTTGCCTTTCATAATGCTTTGTGTTTTCTTTTCTGAACCAGTATACCATTTTCATTAGCTGTAGACAGTTACAAAACGATTCCTTTCAACTTTCATTCGGTATCATATATCCACCTACCAAGTACATGCATCATAATTTGAAGTTCGAGAATAAAAGCAGCAACAAATAAACCCACCCTAACACAAACACCCACAACCAATTCACAGAACTACTCAAATCCACTTTGACCCCTCAATAACACAAACATAGAACACTCACTGAAAGCGAGCCAACAAGATACAAACTTCATAGCAGAGAATTTCAAGCTACACCAGCCTCTTCCTCTTGCTCCTCGTATTCCTCATCATCATCATCGGCAGTTGCATCCTGGTACTGCTGATACTCTGCCACCAAGTCATTCATATTACTCTCAGCCTCCGTAAATTCCATCTCATCCATACCCTCACCCGTGTACCAGTGCAAGAAAGCCTTGCGCCTGAACATGGCTGTGAATTGCTCACTGACACGCCTGAACATCTCTTGAATGGAAGTTGAGTTCCCAATGAAGGTGGATGCCATTTTCAGACCCTTGGGTGGAATGTCACAAACACTAGACTTGACATTGTTTGGAATCCATTCAACAAAGTATGAAGAATTCTTGTTTTGGACATTTATCATTTGTTCATCAACTTCTTTAGTGCTCATTTTACCACGGAACATGGCTGAGGCAGTTAGATAGCGCCCATGGCGTGGATCAGCAGCACACATCATATTCTTAGCATCCCACATTTGCTGGGTCAGTTCAGGCACAGTCAACGCACGGTATTGCTGTGATCCTCTTGATGTCAAAGGTGCAAAACCAACCATGAAGAAGTGGAGGCGAGGGAATGGAATGAGGTTAACTGCAAGCTTTCGGAGGTCAGAGTTAAGTTGTCCAGGGAATCGAAGGCAGCAAGTCACACCACTCATGGTAGCAGAAATAAGGTGGTTAAGATCACCAACTGGGAACAGAAGGCACAATGGTTAGATCAATATTATTCTAAATATACATGTGATATAATAAGTACATCATAATAATTTTATATCTGTAAACATAATACATGTTTTAGCAAGTGCCACAGTCAATCAGAAATCGAGATGCAAGATAAATGATATGATTGAATTCAGACCCATGAACATCAATTCTGTGTGTTATACTCTTGTTTGAATGTGCTAACATAAGACACAGAGGGAAAACGAAGGTAAAAATTATGAGAATACTAACAACCATAAACAGAAACATTCAAAAATAACCAAATCCACTTCAGTCACAAATGAGAATGACTAATTAACAACCAGCCACAAATAGGTTAGCTGCATAAAAGGCTACCAAGCAGGCTACACAATATTATATCACAACCACTGCCTATTCAAATTCTTAAATGACTTTCAGGTGATAAATTAGGATTTTAAAGAGAAATAAATAATAGGTAAAACATTTTCATTTTAGCTTCACAATTTAATAAAGTCACGCAATATGAAGACCCTTACAAGTGGGAGTAGCAAGCTTGAGAGTGCGGAAGCAAATGTCATACAAAGCCTCATTGTCCAAAACCATGCATTCATCTGCATTCTCTACAAGCTGATGGACAGAAAGAGTAGCATTGTAAGGCTCTACCACCGTATCAGATACCTTAGGAGAGGGAAACACTGAGAATGTCAACATCATACGATCAGGGTACTCCTCCCTGATCTTAGAAATAAGCAGAGTTCCCATGCCCGAACCCGTTCCTCCACCCAGTGAATGGCAAACTTGGAATCCTGTAAATGAAAGTGTATACAAAGGAGTTATACTTGAATCCGGAAGCATCAATGCCCCTTATAGAAAGTCATAATAAGGCAATATACAAGGTATCCTAGCAAGGTAATATAGGTACTACTTTGTTTTTTAAGAAAATAATATAGGTGCTACTTTGAAAAAAGATAAGGAAGTGAAAATATAAGATCGCTAATCCCATCTAATCTCAAAGTCGAAATCGTCCCAGTATTAATAAATAAAGCACATTTCTGCAATAAAATCAAAACCACTATCTTATTAATCAAGATACAAATTTATCCTCCAGAAATTAAAAAGTTCAATAAACACATAATTTACAAGGCCTATTATCAAAATCAAATCCCATTTCCATTTGACATAAGATACCATTTAAAAGGGAAAAAAAATCCACAATTTGCTAAACGAATGCAGACGTAAATATGTAATACTAAAGTAAAATTACCCGCAGCAATTAAGATGTGCGATCCAACCAAACCCAGAAACAATCCTACACGTCAACCATTAAACTATGCCCACAACATGCAAAGATAAAATTAATAAAAAACCAGGCAAAAGTAACTACAGCTAACACACGAAGATCGAACCAGTGGAACCATTACTCTAAAACGAAGAAAAAAAAAGAGAAAAACAATCATTACCCTGCAAGCAATCACAGTTTTCAGCCTCCTTCCTCACAACATCAAGAACAGAATCGATCAACTCAGCTCCTTCAGTGTAATGACCTTTAGCCCAGTTATTACCAGCTCCAGACTGACCGAAAACAAAGTTGTCCGGCCTAAAAATTTGTCCAAACGGACCAGATCTGACCGAATCCATAGTACCAGGCTCGAGATCCATGAGAACAGCACGAGGAACATATCTACCGCCACTGGCCTCATTGTAATAGACATTGATGCGCTCAAGCTGAAGGTCTGAATCGCCACTATACTTGCCGGTATGGTCAATACCGTGCTCGTCGCAGATGACCTCCCAGAACTTGGCTCCGATCTGGTTCCCGCATTGCCCACCTTGGATATGGAGAATTTCTCTCATTTTGAATGTAAAGATGGAGTTCTTTGGAGTTTTGGTATCTTGGTTTCCTGGAGAAAACGAAAAGATTGTTTCTTGGGGGATTGAGATCCAAAAAAGGACGAGGTCAAATGGAGGGAAGTGGATGGGAGTAGAAAAAGGGCGGGGGAGGGAGGAAAATTGAGAGATTATCAAGGCGACTGAGCGACTTGCGCAGTGGGTATTTTTTTTGGTCTAAAAATAGGGTTTCGAGGGGATTATTGTTATCTAATTGGTTGGGGTGGGTGTGTGGATTTTATTTTTATTTGCTGTGAGTGAGTTGTAAGAGGCTTCTCGAGCGACACACGTAAGATACATTGGATATTTTGTTACCCCACGTCAGCTTTTGACCCTTTGTTTGGCTTCACTCCATGTTGCAAGTACCATAGATGTTGCGAGTACCATCAACTTATCATTTCTTTTTATAAAAAAAAACTTTTCATTTAGAAACAATTAAGGTCCAAACTAGTACCTAAGAATGTAAAGTAAATTTTATTGTCGTTTGAACCATTTTTTATTTTTTTCAAATACTCAAGAGATTAATTTCCAAGATAAATATATATTAAAACTTTTGATAAATACCTCCCAATTGAATTACTTAAAATCACTTCAACGGAGATCAATTCATGTATGTACTTGTTTCTAGCCATCATAAAAAAAATTCAGAGATAATGAACGTCTAATGACAAGAATCAAAATCAAATACATAAAAGAGGCACTGGAAAGGTTAATCATGGAATTATATAAGAAGGAAACTGATTTTAAAGTTCAAGATATTCTACTAAAGATGATCACTTATCTATATATTTTGAGAGATAGGCGAAACTCTAAACATAAGAAGCAAAGTTTGGAAAGTCAACATAGCCTAGTGTTCAATGACTCAAATGCAAATGAGGTTATGTTGACGACCTTCTAGAATGGCAAAATTATGCTCACTTTGATGGTGTCTTTCTACCCCTCAAAAGATATAAGATAAATAACACGCTTAAATGATATTGTGTACCTTCTCAAGAGTTATCGTATTATCCTTAAGTAAGATAGAAGCAACATGGACCGCATCAATGACCTCTAGAAGTAACATGGACCTTATTAACGAATCATTAAACCCTTTTTTAAGCATCTTTTTGTTGCAGAACAATCTAGGATGTTATGTTTATTTTTAAGTTATAAAAGACACAATTGCCCTTAAGTTAAGACTTAGGGTTCTAAAGTCATATTATGTTTGTAGCTATCACTTTGAAAATAACAACATTGTTAAATTAAATATTGAGAGTTATTCTTCCTTGGTGGGAATTTCATTTTTGTTTTTGTTAGGAACTCCAATCTAATATTATCAAAGCAACTTACAGTGATCAATTTTCTATAGCCTTGGTTTCAATTGACAAGTTTAGTTAGGATCAAATCCCTTTACTTGATTTAAAGACAATTCTAGTTTGTTATTCCACGTAATTTGAGTTCTAGATCGTTCGTGGTCAAAAATTCACATTATTTGAAAATTAAGTGTTATTTATCATTTTCCCTTAAATTTAATTAATTCCATTAGATCTTTGTTACCTTCCAATATCTTCTTGTTTCTATTTATGTTATCTGCTCTTCTGAACTTCCATGGAATTGCCTGCTTTTCTTGTTTCAATTCTTGTTTCCCATTTGCATTCATATACATGGTGTAAAAAAGCAAAACAAAATAAAGAAAACAAAATGAAGGAGAAAAAATGATAAAGCAAAAGAAGAAAAAAAGTGATATTGTAGCATTTAATGTTATGTTGAAATTCATGTATTCAAGTAATAGTAAAATTTCCCAATTCAATATGAAAAACAAAATTCAAGTCTACATTCATTAGTTTCTCAATTTTCCTAGTCAATCTTTTCCTCTAATGTAGTTTTAGTATTTGCTTGCTAAAATTATAAGGCATGGATTCATCAATTTCCTAGGGTTTTATTCAAGTTCCTTTCTTTAATTCCGTGTTTCCTCTCTAGCTCCATCCATTAGGATTAATCTTGTGATTTAGTCGTTACTTGCCATTGTTTTGGTAGGACAATTGATAGACTTTTTTCTTAAAGAACTTGTAAAGAGAAATTTAAGTAGTAAAAGGCAATAGTGGTTAGCATAGTTTAGAAAAGTCATATTTAAGCAAAACATAAAGATTGATCATCATCTTAAGTGTAAGCACGTGATGAAGTGTGTGATAAAAACCAATTCATTTTTATTACTAACATAATTCTTTTTGCAAAGACAAGATGAGTAAGGGTGCAAATAAAGAAGTCAGGATTACACTATTTATGAAGACTAAATAAGAGTAATTCAAGACCTTAGTACTCGATTTGATAGCATGAAGACATAGTCCAGATCTAAGCTTCTAAAAAAAGCTCATGTTTAAGGATGAAGAAGGGGAGAGGTCAAAGTATAAGGAGATTGATTCAAGTAGAGATGCAAGAGCTGTTGCAAATCAAGATAATAATATGATGAGTATTAAGATCCAGATCCCAACCTTTCAAGAAAGGAATGATCATGAATTATACTTGGAGTGGGAGCAACAGGTAGAGAACGTATTTGATAATTATAGTTATTTTAAGGAGAAGAAGATGAAATTAGCAACTATATAGTTTGCATATTATACTATTATTTAATGGGATCGATTAGCGCTTAACAAGTAGAGAAATGGTGAGACCTATTTGTACTTAAGAAGAGATGAAGATGGTGATGCGTAACAGATTCATCCATAATCACTACTTTCAGCATTTAGATGGGAAGTTGTAAGGATTAACCCAAGGTTCTAAAAGTATAGAGAACAACTACATAGAGATGGAGATTGCCATGATTATGGCCAATATTAAAGAGAATTAAGAAAGGCTAGAATGGCAAGGTTCATTGGTGGGTTGAACAAGGAAATATCCAATGTAACTAAGCTGCAACATTATATAGAGATGAAGGATTAACTATAGAAAGCTATAAAGGTGAAGAAGCAACTGAGATTCAGAAATTCTTCCAAGTATGCTTAATTTTTCATAAAGTCCAATAAGAGGGATAACAAATCATATCCTAAGTTGAATAAGGAGGCTAAATATAAAGAGGTGATACCTCGTCCACGGGGAAATTCAAATTTAATCCCTCTTTTAATTCCCATGATATTATGTGTTCTAGTGTCAAGGATTTGGCCATTTGGCATCACAATTTCCAAATAAGAGCGTTATCATAATAAGGGACAATGGTGACATAGAGATTGTAAGTTCTACATTGATAAGATGCCAATATTAGGGGATGAAAGTGATGTAGAGATTGAGGAGCTTGTGCATGGAAGATTGTTGTTCATTAGGTGTGTACTTAGTATTCAACCTAAGAAGGGTGGTGACGAGGTATAGAGGGAGCATATTTTTCATACATGATATCATAGGAACAGTAAGATATGTAGTATGATTATTGACAGTGCTACTTATACTAATATTACTAGTATTTTATTGCTTGAGAACTTAATGTTGTTGACCTTGAAACATCCTAAATCTTATAAGTTTCAATGGATTAATGCGTATAGGGGAATCAAGGTTCCAAAGTGGGCTTTGGTATTTTGCTGTCTTTGGAGTTATAAGGACGAAGCACTTTGTGATATAATACTGATGCATGCGACTCATTTATTATTAGGGTGACTATGGCAGTTTGATTAGCGATAACTCATGATGGATATAAAAATAGATATTCCTTTACCATGGAAAATTGAATTGCTATGTTGACTCTTTTTAAATCATTAAAGGTATATGAAGACCAACTGACAATTGCAAAAGAATTCCAGATAAGGAAAAAAAAGAAGAATTAAAATCACTTAAGACCCGTGTGACTTAGTAAACTATTAATTAAATCCTTATAATTTCAAAACTATCAAATAAATCCCTCAGCTTTCAAATTACTTTCATGAGTTAGTCCTCCACTTCTTTTATCCTACGTGGACTAACGACATATTGATGTAGTAAGAGACACATGATAATGCCACATGACTCTCGACTAATAGAAAAG
Organism: Pinacopodium congolense; assembly: GCA_028565735.1. Taxonomy (NCBI): domain Eukaryota; kingdom Viridiplantae; phylum Streptophyta; class Magnoliopsida; order Malpighiales; family Erythroxylaceae; genus Pinacopodium; species Pinacopodium congolense. Next base: position 580,517 of record JAOXYD010000007.1, read on the forward strand.
TAATTTGAAAACTTAGGTGCCTATTTGATGGTTTACTAAATTATAAGGACTTAATTAATAGTTTATCAAACTATAGGACCTAACTGATTAGTTTACCTATTTATAAGGATCTAAATGATTTTAAACATAATAAATAAATTATTTTAATAATTAAAAAAATATGTACTGTAAATATTATGTCCTTTTTAATAAAATATTAGATTAAATTTTAAAATCAAATATTTTATAAAAATATTTTATCTTTTACAAATTCAATATCTATGACATTGCATATATGTGAGAGTAACACAATCATATTTATCATGCAAAAAATATATTAATAATTACTTTAAGTTGAACAATTTTTTAAGTTAAAAATAGTTTGATTTAAATATGATTTCATATTGCCTAAAAGACTTTTTTTATACCCAATTCTGATTTAATGTAATAGAATAGTTTAAAATTATTTAAATTTAAATATGATTTGAACCTTAAATTAAATTTATTTAAAACTAATTTAAGTCATTAATTTTATATCGAAAATTAATACAATTGGGTTAAGGGGTTCAATGGGAAAGTCGTTTCGATCCAATCCATTATTCGGGTCAAAAAATGATTAAAAAAAGATATGTCAGTGACCCAGCATGACAAAGCCCTTTTTGAGGGCATAGAATGTCCAATTTTTCATAATTAAAAAAAAGCACTTCGTCAGAAAATTTTGCTCATCAAGTTCTTGTTTGATCTGCTGCTGTTATAACAGCACAATATTCGTACTTTCCTTTTGAGATTAATGCTCTTAATGGAGAATTGATCATTCGATATCCTTTACCTTATGCGAGGACAGAATGGCCGAAAAGTAATGAACCCTGTGATGGCTACTGAATAACCTCCTTTGACTTTCTTAATAATAAATCCTTTGACCTTTGTATTCGTTCGAAAAATCTTATTCAATTCTATCCAAGCTAGGTTTTGTCTGAATCTTCATGGAAAAAGAAGAAACGGTTCACCAGTCACTATATCTATGGTCAGAATCTCGACAGTAACGTCTCTGTTAGATTCTCTAATTGAAATACGAGAAAACTCCATTCAATTTTCGATGGAAATAGAAAATAGAATATAAAAATCCTTTTAAATTTAGGACATTTCAATAAATACAAATAAACTCTAACTTATTTTATTTAGAACTAATCAAAATTGAATATAAAAAATCATTTTAAGTTTAGGACATTTCACTCCAAATAATACGAGCATTTGTAAAATTATGTATATAAACTTTTTTAACTGAATTTAGAATATTATAACTAAACAAAAAAAAAAGATTTTCATAAAAAGAAATGAAAAGGCAAATTTTATTTTAATCAAATTTAAGTCATTAATTTTATATTGAATTGAACTAAAAATTTTAAACTCAATTGAATTAATTTTTAATCTAAAATTAATGAATTAAATTTGATTCAAATAAAGTTAAATTTAAGATTTAAATCATATTTAAATTCGAGTAAATTTCAAACTATTTTTTATAGATTCAATTAAAATTGAATATAAGAAAGTCCGTTAAGCCATATGAAATCATATTTAAACCAAACTATTATCAATATAAAAATTTTATCAATTTAAAGTAATTATTATGTATTAATTACATGATAAATATGTTCGTGTTACTCTTACCTATATGCAATCTCATATATATTAAATTTGTAACGATAAAATGTTTTCATGATTTATTTGATTTTTAAAAATTTTAATTTAATATTTTGTTAAAAGGACATACTATTTATAGCACACATTTTTTAATTATTAAAAATTATTAATTGAGTTTAAAATTATTTAGATCCTTGTGATTTGGTAAACTATTAATTAGATCCCTGTTGTTTAGTAAACTATTAAATAAGTCCTTAAAGTTTCAAATTACTTTCATTTATTAGTTTAGTGTCATATGGTATTGTCACGTGTTTCCAAATATGCCATATGAGCATACCACTAGTCCTCGCAGAATAAAAATAATAGAGGATTAACGAATGAAAGTAATTTGAAACTTTAGGGACCTATTTGATATTTTTGAGAATATAAGGATCTAATTAATAATTTATCAAACCACAGGAGTTTTGAGTGATTTTAACCTAAACAAGAAAGAGAGAACATATAGAAGAATGAAAAGAATCGGAGAGAAAAGAGTGAAAGTGCACAAAAGAAAGAAAAACATGTGGGAAAAGAATTGGAAAGTTGAGGGGAAAAAAAAAGAGACTAGGTGCCTTTGCTAAAAATAGCAAGATAAAGAGTGCAATAATAGCTAAGTAATAATTATTCATCATTTTGTACATGTACATCTTATTTTCTACTAATGAACTTAACTAGTCTTTTCCTAGTTTGGTTGTTGCTTTATTGGAGAAATTTAAAGATTTGTTCCTTGAGATGATATCGCATGGACTATCTCCCATAAGAGTTATTGCGTATCAAATTGATTTCATTCCTGAAGCATCCATACCTAATAGCCTAGTTTATAGAAAGAATACTGAAGGAACAAAGGGATCTAGAGGCAAATTGATGAGTTGCTATAAAACGGATTCGTAAGGGAGAGTATGAATTTGTGTTCCATTATAGTGCCTTTAAAATAGAACATGATATATGTGCATTGCCAAGCCATCAACAAATCATTATAAAGTATAAAAATCTTACTCCTATGGTAAATGACATGCTTGATGAATTGCATGGTTTTATTTTTAAATTTTTTTGAAAATTTTTTTTACAACATAGTTATTACTAGATTTGCTTGAACGAGGGTAAGGAATGGAAAACTACAATTAAAATAAACATGGTTTATATGATTGGTTAGTGATTCCCTTTGGATTAACTAGTGCACTTAATACATTTACGAGACTAATGAATCATGTTTATGTTCTTTCACTAAAACATTCGTTGTGGTTTATTTTGATAATATTCTAATGTATAGTCACATTATCGATGAACATGTAAAATATTTGTATGATATGTTCAATACTTTAAGAGAGAAATAGTTATATGTTAACTTTAAGAAGCATGTGTCTTGTATGGAGTTGGTTATATTTCATGGTTTTATGGTAAGTTTGTAGGGTATAAATATGGATGAAGAACAAGAAAAGGTAATTAGAGATTTGACCTACACCTAAGAACGTACATGAAGTATGTAAGTTTTCATGGATTAGCAAGTTTATATTAGAGGTTTGTTAAAAAGACTTCAGTTTTATTTCCACTCCATTATATGAAATTGTTAAAAAGAACGCAGCATTTAAGTAGAAAGAAGTACAATCATATGAATAATTTGTTATTAAGGAACTATTCATTCTACGACACATATTCTCCAGTTGAAATTATATAAAGCTTTAATCAGTTGACTCCTTTGGATATTTTACCTTTGCTGACTAACAAATGAGCTAACTTGGATGGAAAGTATAAAGTATATTTTGTCAGATATTTGCATGCAAGGATTTAGGCTAGTATATAAATAAAAAATGAGTAATATCTAAGACAAGTCAATAAAAGGAACATAAAAGTCATTTTTTAACTTAATAATTAAGATTGGATTCATTTTCTAAAAGGAGAGTTTTCATGCATAAAGGAAATCTAGGTTACAACCTTATAGAGATAGACCTTTTCAAGTGATAAAGAGGATCAACGACAATGTTTACAAGCTGAATTTTCAAAGCAAATATGGTAATGTGAGTGCTACTTCTAATGCTACTAATTTGTCATTGTATGATGCAAATATTTGGAAGACGAATCCTTTTAAAAGGGGAGAATGATAGAGATTATTTCATTTATCCACTTGTTTTTAGCCATCATTAAGAGTCACTGAGAGGCATTAGAGGTCTACAAATAAAGCTCTTTGAGGGTTGATCATGAAATTATAAGAGAAGGAAGCTACTCTTAAAACTTAAGATGTTTTGCTAAGAATGATCACTTATATATATATATATATATATATTGGGAGATGGACAAGGATTTGGACATGAGGAACAAGGCTTGTAAAGTCAACATATCCTAGTCTAAATTAGGTTCAAGGAGTTGAGTGTGAAGGAGTTCGTGTTCCACTAAGGTCAGAAGCTAAATGGCCCTCTAGAATGGTGCATAATGCTCACTTTACTAGCCTTGTTCTATCCCTTAAAAGATACAAAATAAACAACACACATAAAAAACTCCAATTAACTTACCAAAAACCATCATTTTACTCTTAAAATAAGATAGGAGAAAAAAGGAACCTATTAATGATGTCGTTTAGCCTCTTTTTAAGTGTCATTTTACTACAAAATACTCTAGGCTGTTATATTTATTTTTAGGTTATAAAAGTCATAAATACCCTTAAGTTAATGCTTAGGGTTTTAGGGTTATATTATGTTGGTATCTATCACTTTGAAATCATCAATATTTTTTAATCAAATATGGAGATTTATTCTTCTTTGGTGAGAATTTCTTCTTTGCTTTACATTAAGAACTCCCATCTAATCTTATTAAAGCAACTTGTAGTGATTAATCATTCTATAACTTTTTTTCTAATTAAAGGTTTGATTATGTTCAAGTTCCTTTACTTGATTTAAAGATGATTCTAGGTTATTATTCCATGTAATTTAGGTTTTAGGACGTTCGTGATCTAAGGTTCACATCAAATGCTTACTTTTATGTTTATGAAAACTAGAGGTAATCAACCAATCACCGTTACTGATCTTGCAAATTATTTTGTCTTCTTAGATTTAAGACAAAATTCTCTTTAATTAAAAGGGTAAATGGAGTCAAGATAATATCTATAGGGTTTTCAAAGACTTGATATGACAAAAAGTAGTTGTGGGAACATAATCATCTCATATAATTACGCAATGGAAGGTGAGAATCAATCTAGGAATTAGATACTAAAAGACCTTAAATTAATTTTCATAACTATTTTAAAGTGATAAGGAGTTTATATTAAAATTTCATGTGCTCATGTTCTAAAGAAAATGAAATAAAAAGGGGCCATAATTCCAATTAAGGAAGTTTTTCTTTTATAAAATAATGTAAAATGAGATTAAGTGTTAAATTAATATAAAACTATTATTGGTTTTCACTTACAACCAATTGGTTGGTTATAAATATGTGACATATTTTATAGAAGACATTATTTATCTTATATATATTTGTGTAATAAACTAATCTATATAATAACGTCGATGGGATAAATATACTTTTAAATGAAATTATAATAAAAATCATAATTATAAGATTCATATTATAATTAGGTGTTATCGCTAAATTGTTCCTACTTATTACTCTATTGATATTGAATATTAATAAAGCACAAAAAATTAGCACACATTATATTTTGTCTTTATGAGAGAAGTAGTCGATCTCATAAACCAAAATATGGAGATACTTAAACAAGTGTATGGTTGCTTACTAAGAACAAGTTCACTAAATTGATCTAGTATAAAAATTCTATAAGGAGTATTATTTGTATGTCTATGAAAATGCTCATTGTGATAATTATATAAGCGATCTTTAGACTTGAGATCTCCAAAGTATATCATATAGAGATTATTATGTTTTAATACTATTTATGACCTATTATAGTCAAAGATAAATTATTTGGTAGTCATTGAGTATTGCATGAACTCTATGTAAGTAGTTAAGTGATTGGTATGAGATTCTTTAGTTTAAAGTGATTAGAGAGAATGTTCCACTATTCTTATTTAGTATTTGGTTTAGGAAATCATTAGTTGAGATAGAGTGACGCTTTGAAAATAATTTTCAAATGTTATTAACAAAATCAATTAGTAATAGTAAATAATTAATATGATTAGATTCAAATATAATAGACATTAATTCTATACTATACATCTAATTAAAATTTTGTATAATGAAAATATTTAAGCATACGAAAAAAATTCATCTATAAATAGGTTAAGATAAGCCGATTTGATATTCATGATATTTTAATGGCCATAATATATTGCTAGATACTAATTTTAATTTATGATTATAAATTATTTAATTAGAGAATTAAAGATAAATTAAAAGAATTTTTAATAATTTAATTTAATTTATGAATAATAATAATAATTTATAAGCATTGCCAACATATTAGGAATCTAATAGGTCACATATAAAAATCAACTAAGAGAAGCTATTTTGAAGTTATAAAAACTTCAGGGATCAAATATATGATATTTGATTTTATTAAATTAAATTATAATTAAAGTTAGATTTTAATTGTAATTTATGTTTAATTTTAGTGTTAAGAAAAATGTTATTTTTTTCCTATATAAAGAATGAAAAGCATTAGAAAAATTATCACTTCATGTTTTCTTTCTTTTAAAAATTAAATTTTTTTAAGGTAGTAAATGTCATTAGAGACTAGACATATGTGCAGTTTAAGTGATTTATTTGCCACACATGAATTTGACAAGAAGTAAAAGCATTAATCAAACTTTACGATACAAGTACTAATTTATATTCATGCTTTTATTATATTTTGATTTAATTTTATTATTGTGTGAAGTGATCCTAACTTTCACAATATAAATATTTTTTGTCGTTTCTTTTGCTATATGGTATATCTTTTATGTATTAATATATATCAAATGTATAATTTTCTTTAAAAGAAGGATATATATATATATATATATTTGGGGCATGCAACAATTTTTAATTCGTAAAATAAAATTCAGGCCACTGCAATCCTAACCCTTCACGCGATATTGAATGTTTAAAATCCAAAGCGGTGTAAAGTGCTGAGGAATCCTTACTACTAGCAGCATTAAATAGAACTGATAAATGATTATCTTCCACTGAAGGATATGAAAAATGAAACAAACCGATCACATAACCAAATCAGTGAAGCGGTTGTGTAATTCGTAGTGTATGGAGTTGGGCGGATGGGTACTGAAGAAGCAAGCAAGCATCTATTCATGTGATCAAAAGCGGACCATCTTGCATGTGCTCATTCTTTGCTCCATATGCTTATTATGTACGTATATACATATATATATATATATATATATATCGTAGTTTGCACCACACCTGAGACTTGACAGCCTTCATTGATCAGCACCTCTGACTCGGACCACAAGCAGTCTAATTTTGCTCTTTTCTTTTTCTTTTTTTTTATCTGGCTTTATTCTGTTGTAAGCATTAAGGAATATTCAAGACTCTCATCGCAGTCGTATACCATCCAAGTTATTCTTCATATTCTACACTCCCTTCACAAGTACCTATTACCATTTTATTGTTATTATGATAATTCAAACTATGATGCCAATACACATATCTGAACGATGAGGCGTTATTTTGGATAAATCTTCCTGTCTAAATTCATTGCAAGCACCCATATGAGGATATAATCTCACTTGAGTGTATAATTCATTCACATAAGAAAAGGTTAATTGCTAAAACCACAAATATTAATGTAATGAAATTCAGATAATAATTGCTAGTTAGCTCGTGTAAGCACTAATTGATTAACCAAGTTGGTAGGAGTAACAAATGCTGTTGATAAATTGATTGGTGGATTAACGTTGGCGTTCCCATTAAGGCAGCTGATTGAGAATCCTGTAACTTCAGTTTTGGTTAAACCATGTTTATATTAATTGCAAGCTTAATTAGTTAAACTCTTAATAGAAACAAAATCAAGAAAGAAAGAAGAAGATAAAGAATCCTTTGCAGCCGTTGGTTGTTATCTTTTTTTCCAAATCAGCACAAACATGATATGGCTTGACCTACAAGATATTCGGATGCAAGAAGATAAATGACGAGTAGAAAAGAAATGGGTTCGAGTGTTTCCTTTCAAAAGCTTTGAAATGGTGCAAAGAAAATGTCAGTTGTTGCTTCTCCAACGGAGAAAGAAATGTCCCACCATTGTAATATCAATAACAATAATAATTAGTGTAGGCCTTGCCATAAGATTGGTTGGTCACCGCTCTACATGTTCATCATCATAACAAATTAACTAGGCGTATATCCATATACCTTCCCTTCTTGCTATTGACTTTGATGTTGGCTTTCCTCGCTTGGTTCAAATTTATAGCTCGCAAATTTTTGCTAAGAGTACTTATTAGTTTATGCCTTATAATCAATTTGTTGATCTACTAAAAATATTATTTAAATTGTACATATTTATTGATATATAAAATAAAGTCCATAGAACGATATATTTTACAGATGAAAATATAATGGAAATTATAATAAAGAGATTTGTATTGTAATTAGATATCATTATTAAATTACTCTAAATCATTATTCTATTAAAATTAGTTATTAATAAAGTAAAAATATTGGCACATATTATACTTCTTTTTTATAAAGAAAATAATGGACTTCATAGATTGAAGTATCGAGATATTTAAATAAACATGTAGATACTTGATAGAAAAATAAGTTCTTTGAGATGATCTAATATAAAAATTTTATATAGATTATTACTTGTATGTCTATAGAAACATTTATTGAGATGATTGTATAAGTGATCTTTAGATTTGAAATCTCTAAAGTATTTCATATAGGAATTATATTTTGATACTACTTGTAATCTATTCTAGTTAATGATAGTTCACTTGATAGTTATTAGATTTATTATAAACTATACGGACGTAGCTAAGTAATCAATATGGAATTTTACTTCTTAAAATGATTAGCAAAAATGTTTCACAATTTTCAATTAGTATTAATTTAGAAAATCCTTAACTGAAGCATAATAACACTTTGAAAAATAGTTTTCAAAATGTTATTAACCAAATTAATTAATAATAGTAGAGAACTAATATTATTGGATTCAAATATAGTAGATATTAATTCTATACTTTATATCTAACTGAAATATTGTAAGACAAATGGATTGAATTATGCAAAAAAAATCATTTACAGACATGTTAAATCAAAATCACTTTGAAATTTTTAATATATGGGTTGTCATATATATTATTACATGTTAATATTGATATATAATTATAAACTATTTAATTGAAGAATTAAAGATAAATTAAAAATTTTCAATTTATCTAATTCTAATTCATTTATAATTATTATCATCACATTAAGAACTCAATAGATCACATGTAAAGGTTAACTAAGGAGAGAAAAATAATTAAGTTAAACTTAATTGTGAAGTTTGAGAAACTTTAAGGATCAAATATATAATATTTAATTTTATTAAAATTATATTATACTTATAATTAAAGTGATACTTTAACTATAATTTATATTTAATTTTAATATTAAGAATATTGTTTTTCTTCTATATAAAAGAAGAAAACTTTAAGGAAGGTATCATTTCTTATTTTTGTCCTTTTAAAAGTTAAGTTATCTAAGATTGATATGTGGATATCGTTAGAAACCAGATATGTATGTAGTTCGAGTGGTTCTTCCATCACTTACAAATTTAAGAAGAGATAAAAATATGGATCAATATTTATAATAAGATACGAATTTAAATTTATACTTTATTATATTTTGATTTAATCTTGTTATATAGTGATCTTAACTTTTGAAAGTTAGAAAATTTTATTATTTCTTCCATTATACATTGTAATCACTGTTTAATTTTTCAACAGTACTAAGATATTAGTATCCCTTATCATGGGGTTAAATTTCATGTTTTGACCTGCAAGATTCTATGAGCCTACTGTCTAGGTTTTAAATGTCAAGATTATAAGTAAAACTAAAAAGATAATATATTATTAATCAAATATGATTCGCTTTATTCCAATTTAAAAGTGTACAAAATAGGTTTCATAATTAAAAGAAAAATTTTGTATATTTAATTTTATTCACTAAATAAGTAGAAACTTTATTTTATTATATAATTATTAAAAATTTTAAAAGTTGTATATTTATAGATTGGGTATAAAGTTAAAAACTCTTATAACTTAGGTTTGTAAATGACAATTAATTTAGGTGTGGCTTTGAGAATAAACATAACATTTTTAAATTAAACTTTAATTGTATCTAGTTAAGCCTAATCCTTTAATTAAATTTGCCTAGCCTAATCCATGTATAGTTGTATTCCAATTCCTATATGAGAGAAAGGTTTTAATTCTTTTCTAACCTTCTACAAAGTTTGTGCTTGGCTACAATTTAAAGATCTTATATAAACAATTAATTAAGTTCAGAAAATAACTAAAACATTTAAAATATATTAAAGGAAAATCCACTCGTTGTCTCTCTTTAAAGAAGAAATACTTAAGGGAACCAATTACATGACCGACTTATTATAGCCAATCATGGCCAATCTCAAAAAAATATAATAATAATAATAATAATAATAATAATATTATCATTATTAAAATATTATTATTATTTTAATATATACATGGTCCCGTGGGCTATGAAATGCCATAGCTCACAGGCCATGTAGTTTTATCCATACTAAAATTAATCGAAATAAGAGGAGATCCTTTATAACCTTGGCAAGGAATCCCAAAATCGCATAATAAATTAATAATACAAATTTGTTTCTTCAAAAAAAGTAATAATACAAAGTTTGTGTTAATCTCCTATGAACAAAACTTGTATTGCACACTTCCTATTCTTTTTATAGTTTTATGATTATATACTCCTTAAAGATATAAATTCAAAGACAATCATAAACGAATTTATAGTTTTATGATCATCCTCCCCAAAGAGGGAGATGAATTGAGCATTTTAAAAAAAAATTATGAGTGTTTTAAAATTTTCCTAAACTAACACCTAAACCATCTAAACCAAAATTTCCTAATATAAAGTCCCGAAACCACAATTTAACCTCTACAAATAATATGCCAATTCAATGTGAATAAATAAAATTCAAATAATTAAAGACTAATCACAAATGCAAGTACATAAAAAGAGTAAGGTGGATAGATATACAATGATTTTTATAGTGGTTTAGCTAATTAATTTTTAGCTTACATCCCCTCCCAACAACCTTATTAGGTTTTAATTATCTATATATAAAAAATTCTTTAGGGAGAAGAACAACCCTAATAATCTTTTTTCCAAAGAGGAGTGAAGAGTAACCCAAAGCAATCTTCTTTCAAGTAGGTAGAAAGGAACTTAATAACAAAATCTTATTTTCTAAAGGTGAAGAGTAACCTTTTCACTAAACTCAAAATCAACAAATTTAATCTCAGAGTCAAGCCCCTTAAAAATTGATCTATCAAACACATCTCAAGCATATACAAGTCACACTATGCTTGATTTAAACAACAGTTAAGGGGATAAAAAAAATACTCAATGAATGCCAATACAAACTTCACACAATATCATACACTCATTCAACTGAAAACCATCCCAAATTCTCAATCAATGCTCTCATAATCATCAAACTACTATAAGGATTGTTCAAAATTACTTTGAACCTTTATTTATAAGCTTTATAAACTCAACTAGCCATTTGAAGCATCAAACAATCGTTACACATAATAAAAAAGATCTTAAATAGATTTTACTAGCCGTGACCTACCACAACTAGTCGACCAAAGCCTTAGACCAACCTTTGTGCACTGATCAACCTTTATACTTAAAACCTTGACACTAGTTGACCAAACAACAAGTATTGATCAATTTATCACCTGGAAAATCAAATTTTAGGTTCGACAACCTGGAGATTTTGACTATAAAATACCAAAGTCCAAATCTTACACTTTTAAATCAATTAAAAAAACTTTTAAATGATCCCTAAAATTATTTTCAACATCAAGACATCATAATAAGCAAAAAAACAAACTTTTCTTTGTTTTTGACAATTTTAGCTCACTTTGAAAACTTTTTATATTAAACCAATTCTAAAACCATTCTTATCCATTTTCAAATATACCAAAACCATTTCTTTCATGCCAAAAGCACTTTACACAATTTTTAAAAACATTTCCAAGGATGTTTCAATTGATAAAATGTTTCGATTAATTTAAATACGTAAATTTCCTTAGCCACGAAAATTTTTTCATTTTAAATATTTTCAAAACCTTCTTAAAATTTTCCAAACTTTCTAAAAAATTTCAAACACGTTCTTTTCACTTCAAACCAATTCATATGAGTTCTAAAACTTCTCAAAAGTTGTTTTAGACACCAAGACAATTAAACTTAAACATAAAATATATATTCGTTACGGAGAATTTGTCATTTAAAAAAAAACTTTCAAAGTTTCCAAAACTTCCATAAATATATTTGAAAACATTTTTCACACAATGTACTTTACTCAATACACCCAACAACTCTAAAAAAATTAAACAAAATTTCAAAGAATTCATTCTTTTCTAAACTTCTTAAAACCAAAAGTTCTTATCAAAGTTGATTCAAAACATATTCAAACACACATGCACATTCAATCAACCTTCAAACAAACTCAAAATACTTTAACATATTAAGAGGATTACTTTAAAGCAATTCTCCAAAATTCCTCTTGATCAAAAAAATTTAAACAAATATGGAACTTTAAAACTTTTGACCAAAATCCTAAATGTAAATAATGATGCAAATGTTGAGCCCTTCAAACACTAATATGATCAAGGCAAGCTTATATACAAAAAATAAAATCTAATAACTATTTCATCATCTTCTTCTTAGTTTTGAACTTCATTCTTGATCTTCTCATCAATGTTTTCTCCGTGTCAATCTTGAACTCCAATTTTCTTTCAAATATATATTCCTTAGGCTTTAACACATGGTCTTACACATTTTGGATTTTTCTATCCTTTCAATTTCACTAAAATTAAATTATTGGTAATAAATATTATTTGTCATAATCAATGATTAAAACCTCTCTTAGTTCAATAATCTTTTCCTTTTTCATGATGATAAAACATATCATATTAAGGGCATATAAAAAAAACATATAAGCAAAGCAAGTTATAATGCTTAAATCAAGTGCTGTCGCACAAGCCTTAATATCACCAAAGAATCTCCCTTTGTTTGGCTTTATCAAAGAAAATTGAAAAGATATCAAATTAT
>JAOXYD010000007.1:600068-625024 GCA_028565735.1 Pinacopodium congolense
TTATCTTTATGATTAATAATCAAAATAAATAACAAATACATAAAGATAAAGAATTCCTTTTATTGAATTAAAATAATTTCATATAAAATAAATTACGACCAACAAATTGGTTGCAAGGGCATAAACTAACATCACTCTCTGCTACCCTGCTAATTCATCTGCTGCAACTCTTCTTATATAGCAAAGTGTCAGCACACAAAGATTGAAAAATGCATGAATATTTGGCACCTTTTTTTGACAAACTTTTTCAACATCTTCAACTTTGATATGCAGCAGCATCAAGACAAAGAGCCACTGAAAATGTTAAAAGAAAAAAAACACTCAAAAGTTATCAAGTTGAACAAAAGTAATGGAGGTGTCGTTATTGTTGACAAACTTTTCTTCTTCAAGATTGGCGGGATTTCTAACAAATTCTCCCTCACGCCAATATGGGAGGAACTATCATTTTTGCAGTCGAACGACAAATTTCAAGCTTCTCTTTTGGTAAAGACTTTGTCAATATATCCGAACCGTTCTCATCAGTAGGACCTTCTTAAGCTATAATTACTTGGATTCTAGGACATCTCTTATCTAATAATATCTCACATCAATAAACTTTGATCTCAAATGAAAAGAAAAATTCTTACCAAGATGAATAGCTTTTTGATTATTACAAAATAACACATACCGTTCTTATTCGAAACCAAATTCCTTCAGAAATTTCTTCATCCATAACAACTCTTTACAAGCGTCAGTTGCTACAATAAACTCAACTCTTGTAGTAGAAAGTGTAACACACTTCTGTAATTTCAATTGCCATGATACTGCTTCCCCTACAAATGATATTAAGTATCTCAAAGTAGACTTTTTAGAATCAAGATCACCAGTCATATCTACATTTATGTAACTAACTAATATAGGCTTATCAATACCAAAACGTAAACACAATTTCAAAGTCCCACGTAGATACCATAATATCCATTTAACAACATCCCAATGGTCCTTACTAGGATTAGAAAAGAACCTACTAACAACACTAACAGCATGAGCAATATCTAGTACACATCATCAAACCCCCATCTGCTAAAGAATAAGGAACTCGTTGCATACTTGCCTCATTTTCATCAATAGAAGGACTTTGTTTAGTACTTAATCTAAAGTGATTAGCAATAAGGGAACTAACCGCTTTAGAATTATCCATGTGAACCTCTGAAGCACCTTCTTAATGTACTTCTCTTGAAATAACCATAGCTTCTTCGCTTTCCTATCTCAAATAATCCATACACCAAGGATTTTCTTTGTTGATATTAAGTCTTTCATAGAAAAAAACTTACTCAACTGCTTCTTCAAACAATCAATCATGGAAGCATTCTTACTAATAATCAAAGTGCTATTAACATATAACAAAAGAATAATAAAATCATCATTAGAGAATTTTTTGTAAAATATAAAATGATCTGAAGTAGTCTTCTTATAGCCTTACTCCCCCATAACTGACTTAAACTTCTTATACCATTGTCTTAGTGCTTGTTTCAAACCATGTAAGCTCTTTTTTAGCTTACAAGCATAGTCTTCTTTCCCTTTTACCTTAAAACCCTCTAGTTGCTCCATATAGATCTCTTCCTTTAAATCACCATGTAAGAATGTTGTTTTCACATCTGTTTGCTCAACCTTCAAATCAAGGCTAGCTGCTAAACCAAGTATAATATAAATGGAAGATATTTTAATAATAGGAGAAAATATTTCATCAAAACCAATACCTTTCCTTTGACTAAATACCTTGACAATCGATCTAGCTTTGTATCATGATCGTGAAGAGTGCTCTTCAAGCTTGACTCTGTATACCCACCTGTTCTTCAAAGCTCTTTTGCCCTTAGGTAGTTTCACCAACTCAAATGTATGATTCTCATGAAAGGACTTTATCTCATCTTGCATGTTTTCAATCCTTTCTTTCTTATGGTCGTCATCCATGGCTTCATCATAACTTTCAGGTTCTCTATTACCTGTCAAATTCAACTCATATATGTCAAAAGAATATCTAGTAGAAAGTTATCTATTTCTAGAACTTTTCCGCGGTTAAAATAGAACTTGAGCTTCAGGAGCTGGAAGCTCAATATTATCATCAGAATCTATTTGTGTGGGATCATTTTCAATTTCTGATTATTCATTCTAATTTTCATACCCATCTCTCTCAAATACCATTACTGGAGGCACTATCTCAGAATCAGCATCAGATTGAGAATTCTTCTTCTTAACCTTATCAATATTCATTATGATCTCGTTCTCTACAAATAATGCATCTCGGTTTCTTATAAGTTTCTTTTCAACTGGATTATAAAATCTGTAACCAAATGCATTTAGACTATAGCTAATAACTACACACTGTCATATTTTAACATCAAAATTTGACATTTCATTACTGGGAATATGCACGAATGCCTTATATATAAAGACTCACAAATGATCATACGATACATCTTTTCCTGACTATACTCTTTCTAAAATATCAAAATTCAAAGGAATACATGGAGAAAGATTTAAGACATGTACCACAATATTTAATGATTTGGTTTAAAATTACTTTGGCAACTTTGCATGTGAAAGAAAATATCTGACCCTCTATATAAATGCCTAATTCATCCTCTCAGCTACACCATTCAACTGAGGTGTCTTAAGTTGAGTCTTCTTGTGTCGAATACCCTATTCTTTACAATATCTTTCAAGTGGTCTAATGTACTCACCCTCATTATCTGGTTTAAGGCATTTCACCTTCTTCCCAGTTTCTCTCTTAACTAGGGCTTGAAACTAATTAAACATATCCAAAACCTTATTTTTTTCACTTCAAAGAATAAACACACAATTTCCTTGAATAATCATTAATAAATGTAATAAAACAATGAGAACCACTAAGTGACATAGTCTTTAATGAATCACATACATCATAATGTATTAACTGTGATACGTCAGGTTTCTTCTTGGGATCTGTAGAGTTTTTGAATGAAACTTTATTTTATTTTACAGTTAGACAGTAAGGACATCTCCTTAAATGCACATTATCCAAGCCAGTAAAGTTCTTCTTCTTGATCAATATTAACATAGCTTTTTCACTCATATAATCAAGTCTCTTGTGTCATATCTCAATTTTGTCATCATTTTTCACTGTATTAACCATGCCTTTGGAGATTTTGACCTGCATCAAATAAAGTATGGAACATTTCTCACCTCGAACTACCATAAGAGATCCCTTCATCAACTTCCATTGGCCATTTTGAAAGGTGTTGCAATACCTTTCGTTATCTAGCTTACTAATGAAGATCAAATTGAGCATGATGTCAAGAAAATATTTCACATTTTTTAGGAGTAACTTAGCACTATAGTTAATCTCTAAATAAATATCACCAACACTAATAATTTTAGAATTACTATCGTTACCTATTTTAACAATTTTGAAATCACTCAGAGTGTATGACATGAAGTAATCCTTTCGAGGCGTTGCATAGATAGAAGCACTACTGTTAATCATCCAACTAGTTTCATGCTTTGCCAAATTCGCATAATCAACATCATATAGCATAAGGAAATCTTGTTCAGTTGTACTGACTACTTTCTCATCATCGATATCATCACCTCGCTTTTTGTCATTCTCCTTATCTCTTTTCTATTTTCTATAGAACTTCTTAATATATCCTTTCCTATGATAATGGTAGCATTCAATATTAGTATATTTGTTGGACTTACCTCGAGTTTTACTCCTATCATTGCCTTTCGAAAATCTACGCTGATTTCTCTTCGTAGTGGTTATAGCAAAAATATCTGATTGCAAAGAGGGAGACCTTTGTAACCTACATCTCATTTCTTTATTCAGGGTACCACTTTTAACTAATTCCATAGTTACCATATTGTTAGGAGCAGAATTAGTCAATGAAAATTTTAAAATTTTCCAAGAATCAAGCAATGATGCAAAGTACCATAAGTGTAAGAACTTCATTATCAAAACTGACTCCTATACTTGACAGTTGATTCACAATCTCTTGAAATTTATTCAAGTGATCTGCAACAGAACTACCTTATATTTCAATTATACTAACTTTATCAAGTAAAATAATTTATTATTGCCAATATTTGATGCATATAATTCCTTAAATTTATTCCACAATGCTCTTGCATGCGTCTCATTATAAATATGATTATACACATTATCCTCAACAAATTGTCTAATAAAACCATATACTTGCTCATGTTTAAAAGTTCACTCCTCATCGGATTTATCTTCAAATTTTTTGGCAACAAATACTGACAGATGCAATTTCATCACAAATAGAAGTTCTTTCATCTCGTTCCTCGATATGTGGTAATTTATGTCATTCAAACTTGTGATTTTATTGAACTTTCCCTCCATAGCTAAGCCCAGTAATTAACTGAAAATAGTTCTAATACCAATTATTATGAGAATAACAGTAATAATAATATTATCGTAGCAGAACAAAAAAATAATTCTTCTGAAAATTTTTGCATAGAACGGGCTTAAAAAATAATTTAATTATAAAGTACAATAATATCTGAAAAAACCAATCGCACGAGACACTCGAATTTTTTTAATATGGAAAACCATCTTAAAATCGAAGAGTAAAAACCACGAGTGAAAGGTAGTAAATCTTCCATTATGTAAAATAATGTATATAATAATCAGTTTCCCTATTCAACAAATAGGGGCAATAACAGTAAAATAATAACAAAAGCGATTAGAAAATACTAGACTCAATATACGAACCAAAATGACTTCAAAATCAGAATACACTTTAATCTTGGCGGGACAAAATAATTTGGGTATCACACCTCTTACACCACACAATTTTTTTCTCTGTTTTTTCTCTTCTTTGTGTTTCTTCACTCTCTACTGCCTTACTAATTCATCTGCTGCAACTCTCCTTATCTAGCAAAGTGTCAGCACACAAAGATTGAAAAATGCATGAATGTTTGGCACCAATTTTGACAAACTTCTTCAACATCTTCAACTTTGATAGGTAGCAGCATCAAGAAAAAGAGCCACCGAAAATGTAAAAAAAAACACTTAAAAGTTGTCAAGTTGAACAAAAGTAATGGAGGTGTTGTTATTGTTAACAAACTTTTCTTCTTCAAGATTAGCAGAACCTCCAACAAAAGGGTGTCGAAAAAATGAGAAAGCATAAGGATAAATTGATTTTAATATCTTCTTATAATTATTTTTTATGTTAAAAAAATTTATGAATATTTTAATTGCACATGTTTAATAAAGTGTCAAAATTGGAATTTGACTCGCTTTAAGTAACGCTCTAGGTCAACCATTTTAATAGAAGGGATTCATGGAATTAACTTTTAAATTATATTTGAAATACATTGATATTTTATGCATTTAATTTCTATTTTTATAATTTTAATTAGTATTATAAGATTTAATTAATTTCAAAATTTAAACCCTAATTAATCCTAAATATTTAAAAGATAAAATCCTTTATAAGATTTAGTCTCAAATGAGAATTAGATTAATACTCGTGTTAGAAAAATCCCTACTTTAAAATAGTGAAATTAAATATTGATTTAAACTTTTTACTATAAATTTAATAGAAGTTCCTATTAAGATAGATCATTTAAAACAATCTTAAAACTCAAGACAAAATAAGAAAAAAGAAAGAAAGATTTCATGGTTAAAGATTTCATAATCAATGAAAATTTCTTTTTCTATTTTTAAACTATAAAACTTAAGGAAGAAAAAAATTTTGTTATATTCCGTTTTAGTCTTTTATGTTCAAAATTAGAAAAATCAAATCACAAATAGAAAAATTTTTAATTTGATTTTTCCACGTTTTGAAAATAGATTTTCAAAACAAAATTTCCTATATTGAATAATTAATATAATTTATTAACTAATGTGTATTCTTAAGGTATATAAGAGAGTTTTGATCTATGAATTTAAATTTATTTTATATTTGATTGTCATTATTAAATTAGTTTTTTATCACTAATATCTACTAAATAGATTTTTATTTTCAATTTTTTATTACAAATATTAATTAAATAGATATATATTATTCTTAAAAATATAATTTCAAATAAATTAATTAAAACAATAAAAATAAAAATGATATCAAACAATTCTTAAAGTAGTACTTTAAAATATAAGTTCAATTTTTTGTTTTAGATTTTAGTTTTTATTTTTCTAAACATAGAACCTAGAAAAACACAAAAATCATTAAAAAAACTTACTAATATAACACAGAAACTAAAAAAAGTACAAAAACACAAAAAAACACAAAACTAATGAAATCACACAAAACAAAAATAAAAAACAGAAACCAAAAGCTGAACCAAACGATCCCTTAGTCATGGTTGAGTTTCTATAAATAGAGAATTTTTGTTAGTGCGGGCTGATATTGAGAGCATATTACATTATCTTATGGTAAACGTTCTACATTGCTATTTGGGATAACTTTTTAAACACCAACCTCGAAATCAAAATGCTTTAAATACACTAATGCCAATATTAAAATTGTTATAAAACAACAATGAGGAACCTCTTATAATAAAATGAAGTGTTTTGAAATGAAGTTTCTTTTTGCTATCGTAACAAGCAAAACAAACTTGTTTATACATATTTATGAGACATAAATGATGTTTCTTATACATGAAGCTCGACAATCAAGAGTTAGTGACCTTTGCTGAAATGATATGAATAGACTTATCAAAAAGAAAAGCCCAAATACAGCCATGTCTTAACCCTCACTAGCTCAAAAAATTCTCAATTGTAATCAATCTTCACTAGCAAATTGTAGTAAACATTGTCAATGCTACTTCTCCTCTAGAGAACATGAACATAAAATGTTATATAGGTGACAAAGAAACTGTATACTAAACTTTTAAAAAGGCTGCTTGCAAAAAGAAGCCTAATTGCATTTATTAACATATGTAAGTCAAATATCTTGTTAATAAAATTTAAGATCTGCTACCACAAGTAGTTCTCACTGCCTTCATAACTGTTCTTAGCATAGCCTAGAGACATTCTTGTAATTATTTAGTTGTATCTTTCTTATAAACATTTTCCCCATTATGTATATATATATATATATATGTATATGTAAATTGATATTTTAAATAAATACACAAACCTTCTTCTTTTTCATTCCTTATTATCCGTTCATCTTCTAAACTTTACATGGTATCAGAGCCTCCTTTATAAAAAAGGAGTTTGGGTTTCTTATTTTTCTCTTTACGAAAACCCTCTGTTCAAGCACTTTTTAGGATATTAAATCCATTTTCTAGAAACAACGTAAACATCATATTGTTCTATTCTTCGTGACGATTATAATGGCATAAATAACATTAAAAAATGACCTACAGACGCACCGTTACACACCTCTAGAACCTACTACTATCAACAACACAAATTTTCAATATCTAGAGGTAGAAGAAGAACAAAACAACATAGTTTTGCTTACTACCACATCATCAAAGCCACATAAGCAAGAGAGTACCATGGGTTAGCAACTTAGTGGTGAACCTCACCACATCATCACCACATCATCAACACATATTAGAAAATATTGTGTTCATGTCATTACCACATTTCAATTTTTAACTAGATGATTATGCCACATCATTGACATATCAGTGCCAAATCATCGTTACGTGTCTATGTTTAACTGGTCCATATCTCATCTTTTAGGCTTATTGATTCAGTTCGATCAAACTTATTAACCATCACTTTGGCCATCCATTTCAAACTCATTTTCACTTATTTCTTTAATAAGCAGATCGATTCCTAAGGTTTTCAAACACTCTGAATTCATTTATGGGATCAAACCAATCAAAATTAACTCTAAAATCAGGTTCTTATAATTCCTTCTATTATCAATGCTTATTTTTCGACATTTTATTCCTCTATATATTATGGATGCCTATAAATTTTCACAATACATTCTTTAACAATCAATATTATTTTCGATGGATCTAATTATGATTTATGGGTTAAGGAAATATATAGCTTTCTTAAAGGAAGGCTTCTTTGGCGTATTGTAACCAGAGAAATACCTAATCCTCCAAAAAAGTCAAATAAAGTAGATTATGTATTCACTAAATGTTTAGTATCTTAGGATGCATAAGTTATCAAAATTTGGCATGATTTCGCAATTTTTATGTCAAAGTTATCAAACTTGATTTTTGAAAATTTGATACTACTAAAGTGGTATGGGACTTTCTAAGAAGACAATATGTTGTACCTTATAATACGAATCAATTTTAGTTATAGAAAAATCTTCATCATAGACAACAACAACCTGGACAAACTATACATAACTATGTGTCCGAATTATAAAAAATTTAGGACCAGTTAGCACTTGGAGATCTTACATAGCCAGATGCATAAGTAACAACTATCTATGTTAACCTTTGTGATTGTCAGCATATTTGCCATTTATTGATAACTCTCCAAGATGAGTTCGAGTCCATTCGCAGCCCTTTACTCCATCACGGTTCTCTACCAAATCTTGACATTATAACTAATTATAGAAGAAACTCAAGTCAATATTCTTTGAATAAAGAAGTCTACTACAATTACTGATGCCATTCTTACTACTCAACATCTCAAATATCTCAAAGCCCATTTAAGAAGTCTTATAAGATATTTTATAATTATTGTAAGAAACTTAGTCATCATATTTTTTAATACAAAAAATATCTATGACAAAATTCTTGAAAAAGTATATCCTCCAAGTCTCATCAATCTTCTTTTACTATTGCTGCTTCCACAAAAAGTCAAATAAAGAGTGCCACCACTTTATGCTCTTCTCTAAAGTTCTCTTAAAAAGATCTTCAAGCTCTTTTCCAACAACTTTAATCAAACTTTGGTACTGTCTCGTCATCTGTCTTATTTGTTACATAAGGTACTTTATCCTCATGATACTTTGATTTTGCTTTTTGTAATCACATGACATCTAATTTTTCAATTCTTACATCTTTAAAAACATTATCTGTTTCACATATTTTTCATAATTCTAGCAATTCTATCATGTATGTTTAAAACATCAACACTACTCAAACATCTAAATTAACTTTACTTGATGCTTTCCTTGCTCCTAAACTTTTCTTGAATTTAATTTTTATTTGTCAATTATGTGAAGTGGGTATTGATTTATCTTCTTTAAATTGTGGTTGTACTATGTAAGATCTACAAATGAACGAAATCATTAAGGCAGAACATAAGGTTGGACGAATGTTTAATCTAACTTCCCTACATCTTCCATCTAAATTTTTAACTAATGTCATCATCAAATTTGGCAATCCCGTCTTACTTATCCTTCAAATGTTAAATTGGGATCCTTAATTTCCAGTGGTTCTCTAGGCTTTGTTAAGTCTAAGTATTTTGATTGTATTTCATGTCAACTTTCCAAAAGTCAAGCTTTATATTTTTCCCTTAATAACTCTATTTCTTCCGTATAATTTGATATAATTTATTTTGATATTTGGGGTCCTACCTTTTATGAAACAATAGGTGATTTAAAATATTATGTTATTTTTATTAATGATTTTTCTCATTGTACATGGATTTGTCTGATACATAAGTCTAAATTATTTTCTATTTATTCTCGTTTTACTAATATGATTCAGACTCAATTTTCTTGTAAGATAAAAATATTTCACACTAATAATGCCATGGATACAAAGATACAAATTTTACCCAATTTATTATCCAAAAAGGTACTATTATTCAAAGGTCTTATTCAGATATATCTCAACAAAATGGTCAGGCAGAACAAAAACATCTACACATTCTTTATACTATTTAAGTCCTCGTTATATCTTTAGCTTGCTCAGATACCTTTTAAGGTGAAGCAGTTCTTACTATTGTCTATATTCTAAATCGTATCCCTTCTCCTGTTATAAGTAATATCTCTCCTTATGAGTGTTTATTTTATCGTTCTTTTAATTACCACACTTTTAAAGTTTTTTGGTGTACTTATTTTGTTCTTCTATAACCTCATGAGTATAATAAGCTAGAATCACGAGTATAATTATGTTGTTTTTAGGATATGGCATAGAACATAAAGGGTATAAATGTTGGGGTCCTTTATCACAAGGACTTCTTATCTCTCGTCATGTAATTTTTTAGGAATATAAAATGTTTCGACCCTTTCAAACTTTTAAGTTAGTGAACCCTCTCATTGATTCCTATCCGATCCTACCATATCCCCTTTTTCTTGTCACTTCTCCTAAAAGTTCTAATAACTCATGCAACTTCACTATGCCTGATCATACTGCATCTCCTCCAACTGTGGATTCCTCGAGTCCTGCATATGACCATTCTCTATTAGAACTTCTCCCTTTAACCCACATCTTTTTCATTCTAATCTTGTAAGTCAATCTTCTGCCTGTCTTCAAGATTTTCATATTTATTCTATTATTATTTCTCTCTACAAACCTCACACCTATTATGAGGTTGGTTCTAAACCTTTATAGCAGAAAGCAATGGAAGGAGAATTAAGGCTCTTACTAGTACCAATACTTATGACTTGATTTACCTTCAAAAAAGTTAGTTGTTAGTTGCGCATGGTTTTGTAAGATCAAAAATTAAGATGATGGATTGGTTGAGTGATAAAAAGCCTGGCTTATTGCTAAAGGCTTTACCCAAAAATGTAGAATTAACTATAAGGAGACATTTACTCCTATAGCCCGTTTGACCTCAGTCCAAAGTTTTATTATAGTTACTGCTAGCAAGTTTTGGCAATTATTCCAAATGGATGTTAATAATGTCTTTCCTAATGTTGATCTTACAAAAATATTGTTTATGCAACCCCTATCTAGTTATGATCTTCCACTCGATTACACAAAGCCTTGTATAGTCTTAAACAAGCTCTACGAATATAGTTTGCAAAATTCAGCTCTACTATTAGCTTACTTGGTTTTAAGCCAAGTCCTTATGATTATACCTTATTTATTTGTCAAACAGCTCAAGGGTATACCATTCTCCTTCTTTATATTGATGATATGGTAATCACTGGTCATGATACTCAAGGTCTTCCTACTGTTAAATATTTTCTCCATTAAAAGTTTGATATGAAAGGCTTAGGTAATCCAAGTTATTTTCTAGGTCTTAAAGTTTCATTTGATGACTTTGGTTATTGTTTATCATAAGCAAAATATGCCACTTATTTAATCTTTTGTGCTGGTATTACTGATACTAAGACTGTCATTGCTCCTCTTAAACCAAATGCTCATCTCATTGTTATTGATAGAACTCCTCTAAGTGATGGAACGCTATATCATTAATTAATTGGCAGTCTTATATAACTTACCATATCTTATCCAGATATTGTATGTATTGTGCATATTATCAGTTAATTTATATCTGCAACTCGCACCGCTCATTTCTTTGTTGTTTTATGAATAACTCAATACGTTTGAGGAGCTCTCTTTCATAGACTTCATTTTTGTCATTCTTCTCCATTAGAGTTGCATGCATATTCTAATGCTAATTAGGCTGGAGATACAACTGATCGTCGATCTACTACTGACTATTGTTTCTTTCTTGTCACATCTCTCATGTCATGGCATACTATGAAACAAAAAATTATCTCTCGTTTTATTATAGAAGCAGAATATTAGCTTTAGTTGACACTACCTCTGAACTCCTTTGGATACATGGTTCCTTTAAGATATAGGTGTTACCTTCACTTCTATAATTCCTCTCTTCTATGACAATTATAGCATTATACAAATTTCTCATAATGATGTCTTCCATAAATGTATAAAATATATCAAAATTGATTATCACTTTATGCAGCATCATATCCTTCAAAACACTATCCAGCTTGTTCTTATCTCCTCACAGTCTTATATTGAAGATATTTTTACTAAATCGTACCTACCTAAACATTTCTATGATTTTGTCTCAAAACTTAAGTTATTCTCTTCATTACCACCTTAATTTTGAGAGGGGGTGGGGGATGTTAACATATGTAAGTCAAATATAATGTAAAAAAAGTTAAGATATGTGACCACCAGCGTTATCACCGCCTTCATAATTGTCCTTAGCATAGCCTAAAGACATGCCTATTACTACAAAATTTTATCTTTCTCATAGACATTTTCCCCATTATATATATCTATCTTTGTATATGTAAACTGATATTTTAGAGAAATACATAAACCTTCTTCTTCTTCATTCCCCTGTTATTCTTTCATCTTCTAAACTTTATAGTATCAAATGAAAATAACTTCTGAAAAACAAAAGTCATGACAAATTTCCTAAAAGCATTTAGTTTCCCAACTTAAGAATCGGATATCTTGCAATGGAAAAAACATTGAAGCTAGTTGAATTTCGTTCAGTTTTGAAACTAAGGACTACAAAAGTCATAGTAGCAGTTGAGTATTAACAAGTGAGATTTTCGAATTTTCTAGCTAAATGTATTACACAAGTAGAAGCTGACTATCAAATTTTTTTAACCTTGCCTTATAGTTCTTCCCTTCAGAACCCACGAGACCATAAAGAAAGTAAGCAACTCAATAGGGGTTGTAGTCACCCTTAAATTTCAATGCATGAACATAAACTACACGTATTGTTTCATCAATCCCCATCCACCTTATGTGTGAAACAAGAATAGTCATTATAAATATAGAAAATATTCGTATCCAACACCAAGTTTTGTCATTATCAGACAACTTTAGTATAAACTATAGGATTAAGGTTTTTTTTTAATAAAATAGAATTTAGATTAATAAAAATAAGATTTATGTACAGAAACACAAAGAGAGCTAAGGCACAACTGGGCCAAACAAAACTATGGAGGGGTAAATTGCAAAACTAAAAATACCAAGCTAACCAGTAATAAAGACTAGAGTTCGGTATGGGGAGAGCTTGAGCTACACGATCCAGAAGTCCCTAAAGCAGCCAAAACACTAGACACACATCACAGCTACACCTCCAACCCAAAAGAGCAACAATAAGTAGAACCACTCCAAAACAAGAGAGCAATGCCAGTCAAAATAAAAGGACCGGATTGCAAAGGTACAAAACAAAAAGCCCTCTTTACAGAATAGTAAAAAGGGGGTCTTTAAAGACAAGGGATACTAGGCAGATCATGAACTATCTAATTTTACTTGGTTTAGGAAATTGACTAAAAACTTATACCCATAACCCTTGGGGAGTTGTCTAGGAAGACGCTCTGACTTGAGATCCTCCAAACACTCAAAGAATCTCGATTTCTTCTTAAACCCTAGAATGGTGGTGTTAGATGAGGAGTCATCCTCAAAAGATGTGGTCTGAGGATGAGACTGGTATAGGGGAACTGTTTTCTTAGCCAACTTATGCTTCTTACCATGGTAGGTTACATAGGCATGACGATCATCCTCTGCTAAGCTATCCCTGCAAATGTTCTCTTCATCATAGGGTTTGCTAGGGCCTGCACCCTGAAAGATGTGATGCGGCTTAATTACTTTGAAGAGGAATCTTTAGCTACACATCAAACCTATAAAACAAAGTTAGCAAATACAAAAGAAAAATCCTAACCAAAAGAATACCTCTCATCAGTGTTTACACTCATAAACTCCATAATGAGTAGGACCTCTTTTGTGGTAATGCTTCTAACATCCAGAGCTCTGTCTAAGAATGTGCGGTTATTCCGTTCTTGCCATACACACTTTTAGACATAAAAATAAGTAAAACTGTAGACAAATGCAGTAAATAAAAACTAGTTGATTTTGCATCTCTTGGTAGATACCACATCATGTAAGATAAGAAGGCCATCAAGAGAATGTAAGATAGGAATTCCATCACTAGAATGTAAGATAAGAAGTCCATCACTAGAATGTAAGACAAGAAGTCCATCACTAAACTCAAAGAAGCTATTTTATTATGGTTATATAAAGGTTCAACCATGTTTTGAAATATAACAACATTTACTGACATTATAATATGTGTTATATATATGCATTGTATATTATGTGATGGTTTAATCTTTCTTATCTAGTCATTATTAACTTTAGCATTCTCTTAAAGAATCTGTGGTGTACGTGCATATGGCTATAGGTGTGCTCTTAGATTTTGTACCTTGTTGCTACTATCCCTTTGTAATGGTTATATAATTAGGATAGTTATTTAACAAAATAAATTTTTATCTTATACTTTATTAGATTAATGAATCAATTTATAACATAAAATTTGTTAAAAATGAAATAAGATCATAATTTTGATATTCATATGAATATTTAAATATTATTTCTAATTTATTCTTACTTATTGATCTATTAAAACTAGCAATTAATAAAATAAAAAGATAGACATATGTTAATAAAAATAAAAAGATTGACATATTTTAGGTTTTTTAATAAAATAAATAATTGATATGATAAATTAAAGTATGAAGCACATGTGTAAATGTTTATTAAAAAAAAGTTCAATAAATTAATCCAACATGAGAATTTCATGGTGAACATTGATTATTTATAAAAATATTCATTTTGAAAGTGGTTTTAATGATCATTTAATTTGAAATTTCCAAAATATCTTATATATTAATAGTTTTTAGTCATTAAATTTGGCATAAATTATATAAAAGTAAAGTATTAAATATTATATTTGATACCCTAAAATAATCATTAATTTCGCTAAACAATGCTAACCTATTTTACGCTATACTCTAAGTGAGCGGGTCATAAACTTATAGTATAATGGATATCGTCCCATAAGGATTAGGTTTAGTCAACCAACAATCTGAGTTATATTTTGTTTAAGGCATAAATTCAAATAACAATAACTAAAAATTAAACTAAAATTGAACAAAATAACAATGAACAATCAAAGGAACAAAGTACAAGAACTTGTTAATTCAAGGTTTAAAACTAGGAATTCCTTTTATCTTTATTTTTTTCCCTCTTATCTTATTAATTCAACTATGTTTGACCCAAGATATCCTAATATTTTTTTTACCCTCTCTTAAGGTATAACTAAGTTTTCGTAGATGAATAAGATAGGATTAGTGTTGAAATATCTTACTCTACAAAACCTCTCTTAAATACCCAACTAGATGTGAAGCAATCCTATAAATAATTAATTAAATAGCTAATATCTCTATTTAAACATTTGAAAATCTAATATTATAGGTATATTGAGTGCCAACTCTCATTGTATAACCTAATACAAATTACCTAGCTCAATCTCTCGTTCTCTTATAAGGTATAAGTATAATAAATATCACAAATATTCATTTATTGAATTAATAAATAAGATTTCTACAAAATAGTTCAAAATGCAATCCCTATAAAAGAGTTTAGTTATTCATGACATAATAAATTGCCCAACTAACTTGGTTTCCATATAAAAAAGTAGAAAAGAGAGGAAATAATAAAACTAGTTGAAGTTGAACACTTTTCCTTGCACTCCCTCAATACTGGAAAATCTAGAAGTTGGTGTCTCTTGATGAATCTCAAGGTTGATGATATTTCCTTCTTTAAGTGGCTACCAAAACCTTGTTATTTCTCCTTTGAGAAAGTTCCTTGATGAAGATGTCCTTTGGGTGGCTCTTAGGGTTTCTAACCTTTAAAGATGTCTAAAAGTGGCCTCTTCATCTCCTAGCCCACATTGGACACATCACAAGCATCATCTCTGTTGGTGCATAAGGGTGATAGAAAATTTGGTTCTAGGTATTTACACGATCATGCACTAGATAGGCTCCATCTTTTCTAGCTTTCAACTCTTCTTGGCCTTTTTGTGATAACTTCTTCTATACTCGTCATTCGATTATAAAATTTTGTATGGAAATCAATCATATGATGTTATTGCACCAAAATTGATTCCACATCAATTCTAACTCTAGAAGAGCGTCGAATTGCTCACTAAAGTCACCTATAATTTAGTAATCACTTATTTCAGCTTCTTTTACTCTTATATTAATGCACCCTTCAAAGCATGTCTTATGACCTTGATATTTGGTGTGGGACCTCATAACTTGATGCTCTAACTCTTCAAATTGATTCTTCATCTGTTCTAAATCCAAAATTGCATTAAAATGTTCACCAAAATCCTGCACAACATGAACAATCATCTACAACAACATAAGCATCATCTTATTCAAGAATTACTCAAATGTGCTCTCACATCACATGGAATTACCTCTCAAACCTAAGATAATCATTATGAAATCATGCCTAGAAGATGTATAATTAAGTTGCTATCAATAATTAAAGAGAATATTTTAATTATTTTTTATTATTATTGATTTGATTGATCTTTGGTTAAAGTGGAATAACATTTGAAAATAATTTTCAACTATCATTGAAAGAATTAATTACTAATATTGGAGAATTTATACCATTAGAATCAAATAAAGGAGATATTAGTTTCATATTCTATGTGTAATCTCAACATTGTATGATGAATGATTGAATTGAATAGAAAATTATGCATGAAAAAAACTATTTTAATATTCCTAATATTTAAGTGATCATGATATATTGATATATGCCAATCTTGATCTATAGATATATATCATTTAATTAAATAATTAAACGTAAATTAAAGAGTTTAATTTATACAATTATAAATATAATTTAATATTATAATTTATATCAATTTCCAACACATTTAGAAAAATAGGTCATAAATAAAAAAATAACATAAAGAAAAAAGATGATTTAATTAAATTAGATTTAATTATAAATCTTGAGAAACTTTAATGTAAAATATAGGGTATTTGACTAATACGGACCAATATAAGATATCATATTTTATTGAGACTTAATTGGTAATTAAATAGAATCAATTATAATTATAATTATAATTTAATTAAAATTAAAATTACAATTAAATCAATAAAAATTCCAAACCAAGTGTAAACTTTACAGAAATTAACGCTCTTAGTATACCCTTCTTTACACTACTTATAGACTTCTCTTAAATCATTCTGGTAAATACTGTTAGAAGTTGATGATGATGTTGCTGCCTACCACTAAATATAAAAAGCAACTTCTTATAGCACAAACTATTGTAGTAGTAGAGAGTTTGGATCATTCCTACGAGAAATATTAAAGTTAGTAATTACACAATACGAAAGGGGGGATGAAATCATGAATTAACCAAAAGGATAAATATCACCGGACACTTTTGTAGTTTACAAAACTATCTATTAAGTTCTTGTACTTTGAAAACTTTCAAATAAATCTCTGTACTTTAAAATTCGTTTCATTCATAAGTCTCTTCGTCAGTTCTGACTGACATGGACTGACGGTGCCATATTTCAGTGATGTAGCTCCTTCATAGACTGACTAATGACACGTGGTTGTTAGTCCCTTCGTGAGTTCTAGTTGACGTGGACTGACGCTGCCATATTTTAGTGATGCGGCTGCTTTATGGACTAATTAATGACACGTGGTTACCATGTGTCAAAAAAAATTGAAAACAGATTATTCAAAACATCTCCATTTTGATGTGGGAAGCTTTCCTTCTGTGTAAAGAAACATCGTCTTTGTTTTAATGAAAATGATGTCATTTTAGTTTAGGTCTTCTTCTTATCTCATCTTCTTCCTGTCTCTGTCGTCTGGCTTTGCTCTATTTCCTTTTTCCTTTTCATCTTTTGTCTGTCGACTCCTGACGCTGCTCTGTTCTATCGCATCTCCTCTCTTCGTCGCTACTTTGTCTTGTCACATCACCCCTCTCAGCTACCTGGGTTCGTTTTGTATCTTCTTCTTTATTTTGCATTTTCTCTATTGCCTCCCACCGCTGCTTCATTCATTCGCCGCTGCCCCATCTTGAGCTCTAGTTGATTCACTGTTGCTCTTCTTTCCCCTATGGGTCGTCTTTTGTTATCGTGTTTGACTAAGAAGCAAATAGATGAATTAGGTTTATTTTTCTTTTGCATTAGGTTGTACATTGTAACCACTTTTCATTGTTCTAATTGTTTTTTTCTAGTTTATGTTTTGGCTGGCAGTGATCTACCTTGTTACACTATTATTTTACTAAAGAATATGTTTAGATTTTTTTTTACTTGCCTTTTCTATTTCTTCTATTTAATGCATTCTTTCTTATGTGAAACAAATTGTATTAGAAGCATAACTACCTGTTCGTTTAAAAGGAACCTTTGGTCCTATGCATCCATGCTATGGTCTCTATAGATGGGACTTTGAGACACAGGAGGAATGAGTAAAATACAATGAATAGAAGGAAGCAATACTGAAGGTTGAATTTCAATTTAGTGTCAAAATGCAAGAAGGTAGGAAGATACATAAGCAAAATAAGGACCAGAAACTTAACAATGAGTTGCACTAGATAAATAAAATACTGACGAGGAAGAAAATGGAGAAATAATCCAGCGGTGGTGAGCAGTACGATGATGAAATACAAATAGGGAAGAAGCAATGAATCTGAAGCTTAGAAGTCCTCTGATGCCCTAATTATTATCTACATAAACCGTTTAATCATAATTTGTATTAATAATTTTCAGGCGTAAATGCAGACAGTATTTAAGGCATGTCCTTATTTTATAAAGGCTTTAAAATTTTTTGTTCATGGTATAGACGAATGCAGCAACAATTTAGACAATGTAGAGATTGAGAGTCTTGAACCAATATCTAGTGGGATTGGCCCTAGCCTTGCTCAAAGTTCTCCCGTAAAGGTGTGTAACCATCGTATCAGCAATAATTAGTTACTTTTTCTTCCTATATATCCGACCATGCTAGTCTTATGTAAATTATACTAATTTGAGCTATTTTGATCCTTCCAACTTACAAGAAATCTAAATATTATTGAAAACATGAATGGAGAAAATATATATCTCAGCCATTTTCATAAATGGTCTATATCAATATGTTCACATTAATTGTATCTCTTCCATAATCTTTCCATATGATGTTTTATTTATACTGAAATCCTACATAATGGCATAAAAATTGTAACCAGTCCTTTAAGAAAATAACATGTTTCATTTTTCCGTGAACTACTTTTACAGGAATTTGTGGATATGCAATTGCAATTATCTAGCTTCTTGTTGGCACGTTATATAGAAGCTTTCTACTAGCAATCCTTTGTTGACGTAAAAATAAAAGGAATATATAGCTAAAGAAAAGATCTCCCTGCTTTGAGCAATGTTACATATGGCTTATCTTCTTGTCGATGTTACTCACTATTTTGGCAATGTAAGTTCCTACAAGCCAAATTTCGAATCCTGAACATGTTTATAAGGAAGGGAAAAAGTTTTGACTTGTGATAACCATGTACAGAACTACATCTGCTCTAGTTTTTGCAAGAAATGCATAATACAATTTGCAAGTAAAAATTGTTCTCAACCTCATCATTGGCACTATAAATAATGCTTTAGAAACCGTTTACAGTGCCATGGAGCAATGAAAGGAATAAGAGACACTCTTTAAACCATTTTAAAAAATGATACAAGAAAAAAAAATTAAAAATTCAATTATATAAATTCATAAATAACCACTAAAATTTTCCACATTAATAACTACAACGTTATAATGGATTGCAATGCATAAAATATTTGAAACAGTTTTTATTTTGTACCAATAAGGTATTCATATTCCCCGAAAACAAGAGCACAGTAATCACCATACACAACATAATATGAATCTCATGCATCCTTAATGGATATCCTTAACAGGAGCTCATGAATCCTTAACAGATATCCTCAACAGAACTTTGTATCCTCAATGGATATCCTCAATAACAAATGAGAACAACATGACATAACTTGCATATAGGCATATACATTGCAATTAAAGCAATAAGTTTGCTATTATATGGGATAATATATCTACATGACTACTATCATCTATCAGATCATTTACAGCATCATAAGCACAAAATATTTGACATATCCATATACAAAAACATGGACACCTCCCTATACGAAAACTACCAGCCTTTATATACAAAAATATGGACATGTCCATATACAAAAACATCCATATGAAAAAACAATGACACTTCCATATACAAAAACATGGAGCCTCTATATATAAAAAAAGTCCCTAAAGGATCTACAATAGGAATTTGCATACCTCTAACATTTACAATACCATATGTTCTTCTAACATATGGAATCTGCATAAGTTTTTAACAAATAGATTAAAATATGACAGCTGACAACTGGACAATG
Source organism: Pinacopodium congolense (assembly GCA_028565735.1). Taxonomy (NCBI): domain Eukaryota; kingdom Viridiplantae; phylum Streptophyta; class Magnoliopsida; order Malpighiales; family Erythroxylaceae; genus Pinacopodium; species Pinacopodium congolense. The sequence goes on from JAOXYD010000007.1 coordinate 620,180, forward strand.
ATATGTCATTAAAACATCATAACAGAACACATTTTTCATACCTTTAATTCTTGAAGATGTTCCCTCTCTGACTTGCCCCCCTTTCTTAGGAGCCCTGCTAACATCCATACTTTCTTGAGACGATAAATGCACCTATAATAAAAAAAAAGTTAGTTTTGTCAATTAGATTGTATAATAGTTTAGATAGTTAAGATGGTTATCAATTGTGATCCAGACATGGTAGATGATTGTGATCCATATATACTGCATGTCCTTGCATTATGACCACGTTGATTGCATAAGCCACAATTGACAAAATCACCAACTCTGGCTAACAATTGACTACTCTTGCCCTTACTAGGTTCTCTGATTCTCTTCTTTTTCAGTCTTCTAGCTCTTTTCTTGTATGTAGGAGGTTCTATGGCTTGACTATATTCTTCTCCAGGTATTAGCCAAAATTGCTCACCAGGTATTAGATTTAAAGGCATGAAGTAACATCTTAAGTAGATCTCCTTTGAATAGGAAGAATGAACATACTCTTCTACGTCATCCCTATCAAAGATAATTGCTAAAAGTGCATAACTGTAACGGATACCAGTAAAGTCCCACTTTCCACATGTGCACACCTTTTCAATTAGAGTAACAACATGATAATCATTCATGTAATAATCAATTTCAAATTTTCCATCACTTGCATAATGAGCTAAGTAGTTAGTTGCCTCCTTATTTTTTTTCAAGTTTCTTTAAAATACTAAGACATATGGCACCATTATAAGTTCTCATCCCTTCCTTCTTAAGCTGGAATCTCTTCATTATTGCTCTCCTAATAACTTCCAAGTAAGATAATATAGGTTTTTCCCTAGCTTCTCTTAGAAGAGAATTAAAACACTCAGTTGTATTGTTTGACAAAAGATCACTCTTAAATCTTCTGTCAAAGGCATGTCTACAACACCTTGTTTTTGTAATTTTATCTAACCAATCATGTGCTTGCTTATGAATACTTTCAACCTTTGCCATCTCTCGATCAAATCCTTGCCTTGTACAGCTAGAAGTAATACTCCACATCTGATCCTTGATAGAGGCAGACACCTTAAACTATTTTTGTAAGTTATCCCATAAATGTCTAAAGTAATATCGGTGATCATATTGCTTTAACTCATCATCAAAAAGTTGCTGTAAACCCTATTTAAATTTTGAAAAAGAAATAAGTTATTACCATTATCAAGTTTAAAAAGAAAACTTTTTTATAATAAAGACAAGCTTACCTTTTGCCTGTCACTCATCAAGACCCATGAATTGTCCCTACCAATATCATCTAGCAATGCTCAATGATTCATTTTGGAATTTATGTATAAATTCCCATGGGTACTCGTACCCCATATTTCTAGCATTCAACATAAACTCTATCAATGTTATCTCTTTCAATTTAGTACCAAAACTATCTTTTTCCCTGCCTTCATAAGTCAATACCGGGTCATCTTTAAAATCACCTCCATACCACCAATCAAATCTGATTCTTAGATCAATATCTGCTGCCATTGATTATATTTCTAAAACATGTAACATAAACACAAATTATAACATATATATAGACAATAATAAACATAGATTATAACATAAATAAATAGCATAAATATAGACAGCAATAAACACATATTATAACATAAATAGAGATATAGATTATAACATAAACATAGTTAAAGGTCTTAATAACTACTGTGCTTGTAACTAAATAGATAGCAATAACTATTATGACCACAACTATAAAAGACAACATGTATAAAGGAAAAGAAAAGAGAATCTTAAGCGGTCCACAAGTATATTGAACTTATTTATTTGTTAATGGGATATAAACAAAAACTACCCAAGAACTTCCAAATGAATACCAATCCAGTTGGAGAATTTCAAAAACAAAAAATGTGCAAAAATAACTTTCAACAGTAATCTAATAAAAAAGTTAAAATGACTTATCATGCAACTTATAAACAGACTATAATTCATTTGACCATTAAAAAGTTGAGGCTAAAATTGTTGATAACCAAGTTTTACTAGATAAGACATCATCAAAAGTGGATCTTCTTAAGCTAAGCATTAAAAAAAATCAAACTATCCACTTAAGTAGCATAAAATAGACAACTGCTTCACAGTTTATGTTCCACACCAATTAATAACTTTAAGAACTCCATAAGAAGTGTGTGACATATCTGAATTTCAAAATTACTAAACATTTTTGTTTATGACTATCAGACAAACAAAAATAGAGCATATGTCTCATCAATTGTCAGCTTTTAAATTTTTTTTATAATACTCACAAACCATGTACAAATTATTATATATACAGTTACTAGCATTTAAGCCTTCCCATGTACAAAAGATATAAATTTCCTTCATGATACATTTACAATTTAAAATAGAAAACATAATAAAAATAATAAAAGTTAATGATAAAAACCAAACTCTGAAAAATAGTCAATAAAATGGCATCTAAAACAATACAACATTAACTAGTGGACGACTTTACTTTAAACAGAATCATACAGAGCCATGGTCAAACTTATAAGATTTTTCAATAATCTTATTTTCCTAGTTATTTAATCTAAATAACTGCCATCAATAACCACAATATTTGAAATAAAATTCCATGATAGTAAATAATCATGAAATCACATACATGGGAGATACATAAAAAAGTTATAGGGTAAGTATAAGATTTAATATTTGATCCTAATATAAAAACAATGATGACAAACTAAGTCATAATTGGCCAATACATAACAAAAATTGTAAAAATTGACCAAAAGAAAAAGGTTGCCTTAATTGTTTCATGCTAGATTGGAGAGTTAGTAATAGTTTATATAGAGAAAGGATAAAAGCACAACCCGACAACCTCTCCCTTAACTTGTGTACTCGTTAGTGGCACATAAACATAACAAAAACAAAAGCAAGTGATCCCAATAATAATCTATAAAACATAACTGAAAAAGAAAGTAGGGCTAATAGACAAGAAAATTAAATATTATGTGGTCCAATGGTGTACTATTAATTTATTAGTGGGTCACAAACAAAAAACAAAAACCAATAATAATTGAAAGAGTATCAATGCATATAGAAAACAAAGTAGATGTACCACTTTTTAAGTCAGATGTTGGCTCTGTAGGAGATAATAATAGATACAACAGGTACCAGTAATCTGGAAAAAAAAAACTAAAATCAACCTCTAAAGAACTAACCTAAACTAAACCTAAAACTACAATATGTATTAAAAAAACAAATTTCTTGATAACAAATCCTAGCTAATACTTGTAACAAAAGAAGAAGACTAGTGGCAAAAAGAAAATTAGCAGTGAGAGACAAAAGGAGCAATAACAGTTGAAGGACCAATGATGAATGAAGGAGCAGCTACTGAAAGAAGAAGACCAATGGCAGAAATAAAAACAATAGCAATGGAAAGAAGGAGCAGCAGCTGTTAAATGAGCTATGGTTAATGAAGGAGAAGGGGTAGAAAGAAGGAGACAAGTAACGAAACGAAAAAACAATAGCAGCAAAATGAACGAGCATCAGCTGTTAAAGGAGCAGTGGTGAATGTAGGACTAACAACAGGAGGCGATGGAGACAAGATGAAAAAAAAAGAAATAAAGAAAATCAACGTGACGGGGAAGTAAACCTAAACCAAAATGACGTCATTTTGTTTTGGAGAGGGGTAGCTTTAAGTAAGTAAAACAGCTTGTTTTACCCACCCACTCCCCCAAAACGATGTCGTTTCGAATAATCTGTTATCAAAAAAATTTTGACACGTGGCAGCCATATGTCAATCTATGTGGTTGCCATGTGTCATTAGTTAATCCATACAGAAGCCACATCTCTGACACATGGTGTCATCAGTCCACATTAGCCAGAACTGACAAAGGGACTGACATATGAAAAAAATTTCAAAGTACAGAGACCTATTTGGCATTTTTGTAAACTATAGGGGCGTTTGGTGATTTTTACCCTAACAAAAATTTAATCAAAATGTTAAATTGAAAATAACTAAAGAAAAAATAATAAAAAACTAACAATCAATAATAGTAAACCTTGGTTTATGGTCTCCTTATTAAACCTTGGTCTATAATCTCCTTAGTTATTACACTTATTTTATCATAGACACTAAATATAATTAATTTATTATTTAAGTTTTCATCATGATAATTTTCTTTACCTATCTTCTTTTAGATTTGGCTAATTGAAACATGTATTCAAATTAACTCCTATTAATCAATAACTTGGATACAATCTCAAATTTAATTAATTATTCATACGAATTAAGAAGATCGATGAACTAAATACCATACATATAATGTATATTTAATCCATAGAATTTTTTTCTCTAGCATCATGTCTCTAACATAGTAGGCAAAAATCCTAGTTACTACTTTTTTTATTAGAATAGTTGAGCATCAACTTATCTAATCTAGCAATTAACTGAATAAATCAACGCATTAGTTATGCATCTAGTTGTAAATCAAGTAATCAAATAATAAAATTTGAAAAATATTTAACTTTTAATCAATAAAGAAATTCAATTAAAAACCAAAGGGATAATAATCAGTTAAACGATCAAATTTTTGAGATTTTTTCAGTTAGGTGATCAAATTTTCAAAAATTTCAATTGAGTGATTAATATTTGAAAAGTTAACTAGTTAAGTGAAAAAACTTAACGTCGTTAGTCATTTACCCGACCCGATTCGATAACCCTGATTCGACCCGACCCACTCCAACTTTTTGCCCTCTTCTGGTTAATTTTTTAAATATTAATCACTCAACTGAAAAAAATTTTAAATCTTAGTCACTTAACAGAAAAATATGAAAAGGCTAGACTAATAACCT
>JAOXYD010000007.1:638689-660053 GCA_028565735.1 Pinacopodium congolense
ACAAGAAAAAGAGAGAGAGAAAAAAAATATTATGTATATTTTTTGTGGGTCTAGTTTTTTCTCCTTGTCATTCTCCAATTTTCAGTAGTGAAATTCTTCTACTTTATCCATGGTTTTTACCTTGATTTAGGGGTTTTCACGTAAAATCTATGTATCTATTTTATCTTCAATATTTTCAGTTCTGTTTAAGCTACAACCCTACTCTATCCAAGTCCTAATTTTTCTCAACAATATTTTTATAAGGGTAAATTAAATTTCATACATCAAGTGTTTAATAGTAATAATTATGACAAGATATCATTTTTTTAAAAATTAAAATAAATAAAATTAATAAGTACAAAGGCAAGTCCCAATACAAGAGAACCTTACGAACAAATATCAAGAGAAGTAACCAGAATCTAAGAGCAAAAGCAAAACAAAAAAAGCAAAAACTCGATGAAATACTCACAACCTAGCAAAAGACAACCTCATCAAACAAAATGAAAAGAATCAAATCGGGCTACTTCAACTATAAGAACTACTCAGTGGGAAGACTCTAAAATAATAAGGGATCAATCGGACAGTAGTTGCCTAACAAGCTACACATACTATAAAAAAAAAACCAAATAGAATAAAAATATGCTCCTCAAAATGACAATATATAATTATAAAATAAAAATTAATATTTTTATTGTTATATATTATATAATGTGTTTTCCAAGTATTTTAAGCATAAGTAACATAAATCATTTAAAGTACAATTAACTATCTGCTATATGTAAGTACAAGGTGAAACACAATTTTTAATGTATTAATTATATTTACTCCATACACATATATTACAATTTAATCTTTGTCAAATAAGATGTGGATATATTTGTAAGAATAAATTATTACGGATGAATATAAAAAATACAAATAAAGATTTGTTATGTCATATTTTAATTTAATTTACTTCTTAATTCTTATTAATTTATGGTATTTAGGTCACAATTATGACAAGTTGAAATTTTGCTTCAGATAATAATATTATATAAATTATAAGTTTATTTGCAAAAAACTTAAAGAAAAAATTGTACCTTTGACCTAATTAAAAGACCTATTTAGACTTCTTTCTCTAACTTCTTAACTTATTATGACATCTTTCACCAAAATTTTGAGTAGAATTATTGTTTTTAATACATTAGGCATATAAGAGAGAGCATCTAGTTCAAGCTCTATAACATGTCGAGATTCAGAATTACATAATTAAGTTAGAGGATTTTTTGGCAAAAAATTTATGGGCAAAATTGCATTTTGTTCAAAACTATATGACTTATTTAGGTTTTTTCAATGACCTCCATTCAATATAATACAAATATAATGTCCACCCATTATGAGATTAATTGAAAGCATGTTGCCTTTCAATTTGAAATTGAAAGTTTTTTTAAACAAGAAATTGAAAGGATGTAACTCCCGCATTTATGTATAAAAGAGTGTAAATTCAAAAAAAGGATTGGATTATTGACTTTCATCCAACAAAATCAATACAACTCTTCATTTGAAAGAAGAAAAAGAATGGATTGGATAACCATTTTTTAAGATTGATCTTTTGCAAAAATCTTTATAATTTGTGAAACAAATACATAAGTAATTATCTTTGTAAATAATGCATATGAAAAATCCTATTAATGCTGCAATTATCATGATTGGTTAAATTTTCTTACAATGGTACCAAGTTAACATTATATGCATTTTAAAAATAAAAGATAAAATTTGTGTAAAATAAATGATTATCTATTATATTTTTTTTTGAATAAGTGTTTTTAATTTTCTTTGTGAAACCAAATATACTAATTATTTGTAAATTATGAATTCAAACAAAGTTTGGATAATATGAAGAATTAGATTATTTGTTAACCCATTCGTTCATAAAACAAGAAGTTGAATTACTTGACAAGATAACCCGTTCACTTATAAAACAAGAAGTTGAATTACTTGACAATCTCATTCAACAATGTTGTAGATATTGTTGAGAAAACTAAAAAAATTTAATGAGACTTATATAGTCTTTATATGTTTGTTATTTTGTTTTTCTAGAATTAAAATGCTTCATTATTAATGAGAGTTGATGATGAGAATGAATGTCAAGTGAAAAAAAAAGGATAAAAAATGATACTTGAGGACTGGCGTTTCAATTATGCTTTTTGTTTTTTTTTTCCTTCTCCATTTTTCTTGTGTTTCTTGCCAGCTAAAAGTTGCAAGCAAAAGAACTGAAAAGATGAAAAAAAAACAAAAAATAAATGTTACTGTTGGTGTGGTTGTCACCGGTCATCGATAGAAGGGATGATGAATGGCATGAAATGGGTGAAGGGATGGTTAGATGATAGAGGCAAAAATAGAAACAGAAAATAAAAAAGAACAAGACAAAAAACGCAAAAGATGTGTCGAGAAGAAGCCTCATCTAGTTAAATATGACCAAGTATGTTGCGTGCATTATATACTCCAGTAGCTCACTTATTCCTCTAGCTTCTATTTAAATATATATAATAAAAACAAAGTAAATTAAAAAAGGGGTTTGAAGATCCATTAATAAAGAAAATTAGCAATAAAATTTTTAATTATGATAAAATTAGAAATAAGTTTTCTAATTAAAATAAAATATTTTATTTAGTTAAATAAAAATTATAAATAAGTTTTCAATTATCTAAAAATAGAAATTAGTTTTCTAATTAAAATAGACTAATTTAGTTAAATAAAAAAAATAAAAATAAGTTTTCTTATTAATAATAAACTAATTTGTTTAGTTAAGTAAAGGTTAAGAATAAGTTCCTATTACTTGAATTGCATTTGAACATGGTAATCGATATTTACTTATTATAAAAATGATGATTGACCACATATGTAATCTTTTGATTTCATAAGAAATTTAATTTTGATTATACACTCGATAAATGAATCATATGACAACCAGTGAAACTATAATATTTCTCTTTTATTGTAAAAACTTAATATTTCTAGGATGGTTACTGCTTCAAAGAACATTGTTATTAAATGTAACAAGGGTGAAAAATTGAATCGCCACAATTAGGTAATATGGAACATGAAAATTCAATATGTACTAGAGGAGTAAGAAGCTTTATAATCATTAAACATAATAATAGATGTTCTTGATGATGGTAATAGGGCCCAACATAAAAGAGACTATGATACCCATGAGACTTGGAACAAGAAGAACTCGTTAGCTTGTATTACATTACTGAGTAGTATAGATAATGATATAATGAATGAGTTTAGAAAATATGAATATATTAGGGACATGTGGTTTGTTCTAGCTGCATGTTTTTGTAAGCACCTCTATAATCAAATTAAGGCCACTCACTATTACGTTTGACACTTATAAGAAGTGTCTTGGTCATAAAATGTAATGACATTTGAGACACATGCCAAATATAGTAATTGAGATACGAAATGTTAATCATATATTATTTGATGGGCAATAAGTGTAAGCTTTTATTCACTATTTACCTAAATTTGAAGCATATAGAGATGGATTTAGAGCATTAATAAAAATATCGAGTCGGTGAAGGATACTACAAGACACCTTGCGTTAGAGGAAGAATGTCTTAATGTTTCTAAATTGACTTATGAGGTATATGCTATTGATTCTATTCCACAGGTAAGTTTCATTATGGGCTTAAGTGGAAAAGCAATAAAAGACCTAACCATGATTATCAGGATTTATAAAAGACCAAGTAGAACTTGCATTGAAAAAAAAAGTCCTTTAAGAAAAATCAACATGAAAAAGATCAAATGCTATAATTGTGACATAGAAGGTCACTTAGCTCATGATTGTGACAAGTCTAAAAAGGGCACAATCCTATGATATAGACATTTGTTTTGTGAATGTTTCACATTATATCTTTCTAACTGAATTGTATCCTTTGTGAATTACACATTCAGGAATAACTAACCATCTAACAAAGGATAGGAATACCTTCGTGGAATTTTATAAAATTATTCATAGAATACAAAGGATTTAATTAGGAGACAACTTAAGAGTTACTAAACAAAGGATTGACACATGTAAGTTAGTCATGAGGGGCAACCATTCTCTAATCTTATATGAAATATTATATGCTCTACATAGTTGAAGGGATATTATATCTATGTTGGCATGAATTAGACTTAGTTTTAATGTAAACTCAAAACTTCCATAATGGTTGAATGTATTTAATTATCAATAACATTTATTATGGTCACAACATTATATTAGATAATTTCATTGTTCTAGACATTTGATGATGTAAGTAGTAATATTTATTATTTTATTAGTTTTTTCATTGAGTAATTCTAATGTTGATGCATTTTTATGGCATTCTAGACTATATCACATTGATCAAAATCGAATGAGTTCATTAGTAAGAAAGGGCTTATTAAATGAATTAAATAAATTAAATTTACCTACTTCTAGAAATTTTCTAGTTGGTAAAATGGTAAGGAAGCCATTTGGTAAGGAAGCATAAGTTATGCATCCATTAAAATTAATTCATTTTGACATCTATGGTCCAATAAATGTAAGAGTAAGATGTGAGCTATGTATTTCATAGCTTTTATACATAACTATACTCAGTATAGTCATATTTATTTGATTGCTCATAAAGTATATAAATTTGGTAAAAAAAAGCAATTAGATAAGAAAATAAAAGATTAAGGACTAATTGAGGATAAGAACATTTATCTTATATGTTTAATATGTTATGTGATGAAAAAGGAATAAAAGGTAATTGATTATTCCTTGAATTCTACAGCAAAATGACATCACTAAAAGACAAAATAAGATGTTGTTATAAATAATTTAGTCTATGAAAGCACAAGCAAATTTTTCAATCACGTTTTAAGTGATATCTTACTAATAATCACTTATATACTTAATCAAATGCTACAAAATTAGTTCCATAAACCTCATACGAATTATGGACAAGTAGAAAACTTGATATGATAAATTTAAGGCCTTAGGGTTATATTGCTTATTTTCACGATTTGTCTTATGATTAAGGGAAACTAGACCATAGATGAAAAAAAAAGTATCTTTATTAGATACCCTAAATACTTAAAAGGACATGTTTTTATAAGTGAATAAGGCAATGAAAAAAATAGCTGAATTTGAATTATAAAATGTCATATTTAATAGAGAATGATTTTTCAAGACAAGGCAAGATAGATAAAGACTTGTCCTTATATAAGACACTAGATCAAAATGATTCTATTATAAAAAGTCAAATAAGGGGACTTCATCTGAGTAGGAGCCATATGAAAATTGAAGAATTGATTTGAGATCAATTCACATCCCCATTAAGTAAAAGTTTACCTATTTTTTCTTATTTAAATAGGAGTAATCAAGATGTTTATGAATTTTTTTCTAATGAACCTCAATTACATTGAAGTAATCATGGGATGATTCCCTAGTGTTGATTTAAAGTTAAAAGAAAAATTCCATAATTATCTCACAAGGAAAAAAAATGAGCTAAGAAATGTAAACAAGGCTCTTTTTAGGCCTAATAAGGAAAAATGGATGAAAGTAATAAAGGAAGAGATGTCTTCTTTAAGTTAAATCAAGTATGAGACTTGGTTATCTTCCTAAAGGGTGAAAATTAATGGAATCAAGTGATCTCAAAATAAAATGAAAGACTAATGACAAGGTTGAAAGATATAAAGCACACTTTGTAACTAAATGATATATATAACAAAAAGAAATTAATTATGAAGAAATTTTTTTTTACTTGTTGTAAGATTTACTTTAATCTATCTTTTTTTTTGGCTATAGTAGCCAATATAGATCTTGAATTACATTAAAGGGATATAAAGACTTCTGAAGCAGTATTCAAGGCGATAGTACATTTGTTTAATAATGTAATCATTTGTATTATTTTAATATGATCGATGAGGACCATTGCATGTGTATTAAAAGATCCTAAGATAAATTTATGATTTTATCTCTATATGTGGTGATAGTTTGATTATTTATAATGATAGTGCATTTGTAAGAAAATCAATGATTATCTTTCATTTAAATTTAAGATGAAAATATATAAGAAAAACTGCATATATTCTTAGAGTTAAGGCTTCAAGAAATTGTTTAAAGAGATTATTGTCACTTTCTTAAATGAAATATGTTCAAAAGATAATTAAACAATTTCTTATGCAAGATTATAAACTGATAGGTAATTTTGCAATTAAGGGAGAAAGTCCCAACAAGAAATTTTGCTTATCAATGCCACAAAAAAGGGAAAATAAATGAAGGAAGTTCCTTATTCTAATGTACTAATGTGTATAAGACCAAATATTTATTACACTATTAAAATGGTGAATAAATATCAATTCAATCTAGGATAAGTATATTGAAAAATTGTAAAGAGAATAATGAGGTATTTAAAAGATACTATTGATTATGCATTATGTCACTAAGGCAACGAACCATTTTTCTAAAGTTATACGAATGTAGATTGATAAGAAGATATAAATAAAAGAAATCTACTTTGACATTTGTTTTCTTATTTAAAAATGTCATAATAATATGGCTTAGAAAGAAATTGATTAACTTGGAAATAACTTAAAGTAATAGTGATCCATCGACAATCATTTATGATGGTCAAGTAGCAATTACTTATACTAAAGATTCCAAGTACTATTCTAAGACAAAGCATATAAATACCAAGTATAATTATGTAAAAGATATAGTTGTATAAGGAAAAGTGAACATAAAATATATATCTAAATGCAATATGGTGACAGAACTAATAATAAAGCCAATTTCCTGAGATACATACATTAGGTATGTAAAGTTATTAAGTTTACACATATACTAAAATATAATTAATAAATATTTCTCAATGTGTGTTCACTTATTGAATTGTTATGTTGAATACAAATTATTGTTGATAGAATTTATTATGTCTTATTATTTTAATAATGTGCTTATTTTATGTGAATTTGTTTCGCATATAAGTCGAAAGTATATGTCAGATAAATAAGAGATTGATTCTCTCACACAACAGTCTCTTATAGTATTTATAATGACTTGATACGAGACAAGTTTAAGATTTATTATCTAAGTAACAATTGAGAGCAAAACTTAAAATTAATGTCATCTTGATAAAGGATATAAAGTAAATTAGTTTAGAGTTATAGTCATTATATCTGTCTTAAATTGCAAAATGTGAGTTTTGAAAGGATTAATATTGGAATAAATAAGTAAACTCAAGTCATACTGTATATGTTTGGCTTAAAATATGTATAGTATTATATGAATAAAGGCATACATGATGAAAGAAAATGCGATAATATCGTAGTATATGGCTTATATCATTTATGTTGTTACGATTATAAAGGTATCAATATAAGTAATAAGATCTTAACTTATATTGTGTAAGACCTGTGAGATTAAAAATAACCTCATTGTATACCCTCATGACTATTATCTAATTCTTGAAAATTGAATTTAATATTTGCTACTTTAGATTATTACCAAAAGATCATGTAAAATCCAATTTTTTGGAATAATTTTAGAAAATTAAATTAAATTAAATTCAAAAGAGAATTGAAAATAAAGCAAGGTCATTTTTTTATTAATGAATCATATGAAAAAGTATTTAAAGGTTATTACTATCTCTTAAATAGATAATTGAATACAATAATGATATAATCGAATGAATGAGATCAAAGAAGGGTATAATGTGAGATATGATCTAGGGTATGCTATACTAACTCTGCTCAAAGGTTTGATTCATAAGTCGAGATGTTATATATTTTTAACAGATATATGGCTATGAGATCTCCTTGTATTCTAGTCATACGAGTTAGTATGAGAATTGTAGAATTTTAATTGAATAATTTCATCATATGTGAGTGGGAGATGATAAAAATATAATGTCTACCATTGATGAGATTAATTGAAAGGATGTGCCCTTTTAATTTCAAGAACTGTAGAATTTTAATGGAATAATTTCATCATCTATAAGTGGGAGATGATACAAATGTGATGTCCATCAATGATGAGATTAATTGAAAGGATGTGTTCTTTTAATTTCAAAAGAAGGATTGGATTGATGAAGTTCATCTAACAAAATTAATACAACTTTTCATTTGGTAGAAGAAAAATAATGGTTCGGATGATTATTTTTAAAGATTGATCTTCTATAGAAATCTGTATGATAAATTTAAAAATATGAAAAATTTATAGGAAATTGTTGGTGGAACTGATACTACATCACCTAAAGATAAGGGAGCTAAAGAATTTACTATTATATTGCCAAGATGGAAGGTGAATGGTGGTAAGGCTTTATAAGTGATTAAACTTTCTATTGAAGATAATATTATTAAATATATAAAAGATACAAGAATGTCAAAAGAGGCATGGGATATTCTTGCATTGCATTATTGTAAAAAGAATGAAATGTGGCTTTAATATTTGGAGAATGAATTGATGGTAATCAAGCAAATGGTATGTCGATCAGCTAATATTTCTCCAAAGTGAAGTCTCTTTGTAATGAGATTGGAAAGTTAGACTTTGAGTTTGCAATCAGTGATTCTCATAAAAGGAGAATAATTATTTATGGGTTGAGACCAAAGTATAATAGATTCATTATAAATATCTAAGGATGGCAAACTCAACTTTCTTTGGAAGAGCTCGAAAATCTATTATTCAATCAAGAAATTTTTGCTAAACATATGGTAGGAATCTCACTAAAGAGTGATGAAGAGTTACTCTTTAATGGTAAAAGAAAGTTTCAACCTAAGTATTAAAAGGACTTTAAGAATAATATAAATGGTTAAGATAGATCTTTTTAAAAAAATCAAAGGAGTTCTAAAATAGGGGGAGTCTTAACAAATAAGTTAAGAAGCCACAAAAAGAAAAAAGATGAATGTTTTACGTATGGAAAGAAGGGATATTTTTCCTGAGACTGCTGCTTTAACAAGCACCCAATTGAAGGTAATGCTGCAAATTCAAGTAGTAATAAAGTTTAAGAGACTAGTGAAGAAGAATGGGATACTAAAGTTTTACTTACAAAGGTTATACAAGAAAATATTAACGTTAATAATAATCACAACAAGGATGATTCTTTCAGTTACGAAGAGGAGAGATGTTCTAACATTATAGAGGAAGATGTTGATGAGAAGGTACTGATATCACGACGATCCAAGAAAATTGATTACAAAGAGGATTGGATTATTGACCTAGGATAGACAGGATTTCGAGAGATGGTGATAACTAACAATTATAGGTTGCCAATCATTCGTGTTGGAGAAGCTGTAATAACACCACAATCTCATTTTAATCCAATACAATTGCAAGATATGTATCACATGTTAGGAGTAATAAAAAATCTAATTTTAATATTAAAATTGATATCAAAAGAAAATTATGTGGTTTTTGGTCTAGATGACTTTAAAGTGTGTCAAAAAGTATTAATACTAGACATACCAAGTTTGGAGGGTCAATTATTAGATTCTATTTATATGTTATCAACATAATTAGCATATATAGACAAGACTTGAAAGAATGAGACAGTAGACCTGTGGCATGTACATCTTGGAAATGTTAGCTACCACATGCTGAAGATAGTGATGAATAAATCCATGCTAAAAGGTCTTCCTTGACTTATTGTTTGAGGGGACATTATATTCTCCAGTTATTAATATTATAAGGCACATTAGTTATCATTTGAGGAGTCAAGCTGTAGAGCTAAGGAGCCATTTGAACTTGTACACTCATATGTATTTCGTCCTATGAAGTAACCATCAATTAGAGGGATGCGCTAATGATCAATTTCATTGATGATTATTCCAAGTATGTCTAGGTTGTTTTATAAAGGATAAATCTAAAACATTTGATAAGTTCAAGGAGTTTAAAGATGAAATAGAAAGAAATATTAGTAAGAAGATTCAATGCTTACGTACAGGTAATGAAGGATAGTATACATTAGAAATTTTCTCTAAATATTTAAAAGAATATGGAATTAGAAGATAATTGACGTGATCAAGGACCTTATAACAAAATGGGATGGCTTAAAGGAAGAATTGACATATAATGGAGACATGATGAAGCATGCTACACACTAGGAATGTACCAGGAAGATTTTGGGCATAATGTATGAGAATGACAATGCACTTAATAATTAATTACCATAAGTAAGACTCAATTTTGTATCAAATTTTCAAATGATGTGTAAGATAAAGCTTATAATTAGATATTTCAGAGTGTTTGAATGTGCCTACTATATTTTTGTACCAGATAAATTATGTAACAAGCTTGATAAAAAAGCAATTAGATGTATTTTTATAGGATACAATAATGAAAGAAAACCAACAATTAATCAATGTTACATGGCGTTCGATGAAACTTCTTCTTTGTACATGATAGAGGTTCATTTCATAATGATTGTCATGATGTTTTAATGTTAATTTACCTCTATTTTAATACTTGAATGTTTAATTTATGTTTTTAATTATTTAATTTATAGATTACACCCTAATTGAATTAAAAATCAAGCAAAATATGAAAATTAGAATAAAAATAGGAGTAAAACGAAAGGTCTAAGCAAACTCGTATTTAAGTCCCTAAGACCCACATTTTATTCAATTTTAGGATCTAAATAGTGGCAAAAAAGAGATGCCATTTAACTCATTTTCAAGTGCCATTTAAGTAGCAATTGAGACATTTCCATCTAAATGTTCCTCCTTATTAACTACAATTTGCGTAACTTACTTCTAACTTGCATCAGACATATAAATGAAGTTAGATAACTTATTTTCGCACATGAAAACAGAGATCTAGGGCAATAAAGTAATATCTAGCTTATTTTTTCTTTTTCTTTCTCTGAGTTAGGTTTTTCTTTTATGTTTTCTTTTCTAACTTTGTATTTTTTGATTTTAGGTTATTTTTAAGGATTTCTAGAATTTGTAAATGTGATTGAAGGCTGCCTATCACTTTGAAGCATCATTTGGTTCAATCTAAACCCTTTAATTATTTGTTTCTCTCTCATTCTTTACATATATTGTAAGAACATGTGCTTAAGATTGATTCTTGATTGTTTTATGTTATATATGAGTACTTGATCTGAATCTGAGCTAATGGTTAGTTATTAAATAGATTGATTCAGTCCTTAATACATGTTAGATGATAATATTTATTTATTTTGAGTTCTTAATGCTTATATTGAATTAGCCACTTAAGATCAAATTGATAGATGATTAAGGATATGAGAAATCTACTTTAATCATTGGAAAAATTAGTGAACAATATGATTTTAATTAATGGATGACTAAACTTTGATTAATCACGAGGGTGCTAGTTTTATAATATAATTTTTAGGATTAGAACTTCTTAAACTTTGAATCTAATATGTAATATTGATGAATGACCAAACTTCAATTTAAGTTAATTAAAGATAACATATTATCTTAACTATGACATTGACTTGATTTAGTGATGACCCTATATTAGACATCTTAACCTTTCCATAACTCAGTTGAATCATTTAAAGCCTAATCCTTGGCTAAGTAATTACTTTGGTGATTTTTTAAGATAAATTGGAATACCTTTGCATTATTAGAAGGTTTTAGGATAATTTAGTAATTCTAATCTTTTTAATTTATCAATTTTGAGTTTCTCTAAATAATTGTAATTTGAGTGACCTTGTACTAACATTAGTTCCCTGTGAGTTTAAAATTCTGGAGTCTTAAAAATACTCTAATCTAATACTTGTTAATCAGTATACTTATTACAATAGTTGATTTAGAAGTGCTTAAAGAAAGTGTGTTTGAATTGATTTATCTGATATTTAAGTTGGATAATAAAGATTAAACCAACCAATATAAAAATGGACACCAGTAGAAGTCATGCTTCCAAATTTAAAAGAAATAGAGGAAAGATTGTAAGAAAGGATCATTGTTGAAGAAAGTCTAAGATCTAAAATAATGGAAGAGTTGACTTTATTAAATTCAGTTGTAAGCCAGTGGAAAACTAAAGTGTATAAAAAAGTTATGGAGGAAGATTGACCTAGTCAATAAGAAATTGATGGCAATGATGGGCAATAACAAAAATTTAGAAGATGAAATAGAATTTGAAAGCCTAATCTAAAATGCTAATGTTGTTTTTTTTTTTAAGAGCATGAGCCAGTAACTTTTTAAGAAGGATGTTTGGAGAAAAATAATGGAGGAGGAGTTTCAAGTATTAAAAGACAATCAGACTTGGTGCTTAGTACTACTATCTCAAGACGTAAAACTGATATCTTGTAAATAGGTTTACAAGATGAAAGTTCATCCAAATGGCTTAATATAAAGGTATAATGCATAACTAGTAGCTTAAGGATTTTCTTAATAGTATGGACTAGACTATGATGAGACCTTTAGTCTTATAGTAAAGATAAGCACTATGCGCATCTTGCTAGTATTAGTAGTAAGCAAATCTTAGAAGTGCCTCTTTAATGACGAGATTAATTGAGACATATACAAAGAACAACCAAAAGGATTTGAGAGTAAGACTCGTCCTGGACACGTTTGCAAGTTTTACAAAGCTCTCTATAAACTTAAACAAGGACAAGGAGCTTGATATAGTAAGATAGGTATATTTTTTATTCAAACTGGTTATTCACTTGCCATTGCATATTTGAACCTATTTTTTAAAGCATGTTAAGATAAACTAGCAATTTTACTAATTTACATAGATGATTTAATACTCACTAAAGATGAAGAAAAAAAATCGTCAAACAAGACAAAATCTGTCAATTTGTTTCCAGATGAAAGACCTTGGAGAACTTAATCATTTTTTCAAACTAGAAGTTGATCATTTGAAAGAAGGAATATTTCTATATCAAGAGAAATATACGGGAGACTTATTATAAAAGGTTAGTATGGCCCCATGTAAATTAATATAATCTCTTGTGAAACCAAATATCAAGATTACTGCTAACGGAAGGGAGGACTTAAAAGTTCTACTATGTATCAATAATTGGTTGGAAACTTCATATACTTGATACTTACAAGACTAAATATTACACTTGTAGTAGAACTAGTAAGCCACTTTGTGCAAAAACCGACGAAATTTCATTTTGATGTTACTCGATAAATCTTACATTATGTGAAAGACATAGTCGAGTATGGTCTCTTTTATAAAAAGGATGAAATTAGTAAACTAGTCAGCTATTATGATGTTGATTATGCTAGAGATCTGAGTATGCATCGGTCAACTGCGGGCGTATGTGTTTAAGCTTAGATCAAGACCAGTGTCATGGTATAGTAAGAGACAACCAATAGTATCATTATCATCCATTGAAGTAGAGTATCGAACTGTAGCAATGACCGTTAAAGTAAGTATATGATTAGCTCAATTACTAAAAGATCTACATCAACTAATTGAGTATGCTATATAACAGTATTGCAATGATTTATTAGCTATCAAGTTTGCAAAAAATTCAGTGTTCAATGCAATAACCAAACAGTAGAAATATGTTATCTTTCTCTTTAAGAGAAGGTGTTATGAGATGACATATAGATGATTCCTATTCGCATCAAAGAACAAATGACAAACTTATTCACAAAAGGACTCTCTTCTGCTAAGTTTTTGAAGTAACACGAGTAGCTTGGTGTGGTTAAACGTAAGAAAATAAAAGAGTTGAGAGTCGATGCTAAGGGGGAGAAATGAAGAGCAGTTCAACACCACCTATCCAGAAACATGATGAAAGTTCTATTAGTTGAAAAGTAAAACAAAAAGCATTGCAAAAAGCAAAAGATATTTCTAAGTGAGTAATGGATACTGACATAATGAGTGGTTATTATTTACTATATTATTGACAATGAAGCCTATAAATTGAAAGAAGTTATATGAGTTTGTATCAAAGTTTGCTGAAAATTAAAGTGAGTTAATAGCGAGTGGGTAGTCAAATAAAAAGTGTTATGTATAGTGTTTATGGATATTGTAAAAGTGATGTATGTGAGAAGGAGAGTGTTATAAAATTATAATAAGTGTATTGCCAAAAACTTCTTTCACTTGTCACTCTCTTGAATTTAATAAATTATTTTTCCATCAATTTTATTAAGGATGTAATATTTAAAAAATAAATTAGACCAACTGATTCGACTTGATTAACTCGAAACCCGTCACCTTGCTGATTTAATTTTATTACTTGTGAATAAAAAATTTAGCCTGTTTAACTTAGTTTAACTAACCGATCTGACCCTTCCAACGTCAACCTTCCTTTAACCACCCCCTGCCTAGTGTGACCCTTCTAACCCTGACCCCACCCCTCCTTCCTTCTTATTCCATTTTTCCTTTAGCCACCCCCCCTCTCTCTGTTCTCTTGGTGTCTCCTCTCCCCCCTCTCCCCTCCCCACACAAAAAACACCACCCCTCCTTTTTGTTATAGATTAAATTTATCAATTTCACTTTTATTTTTATTCTTACACGACTTTCTTTATTTATTTTACAACTTTTTAATATATTTTTCATTAAAAATAATAAAACATTATAATGATAGATTTTAATATAATATATTTTTATATTATAAATTAGTAAAAGATTAATAAAAATTAATTAATAATTTATATATTTTATTATTTTTTCGATCGGTTTTTGAAACATCGATTTAATCCAACATTAACAGGTTGGGACAAGGAATTCAAGATGATCCTTTTGGAGTCTGATTCCTCCGCAGCTGTGAGCCATTACGTAGAGCATCCAACGATGGAAATGGAAATTTCAAGTCTCTATGGGAAGAAAAAAAAATTTCGTAGTTAAATAGCCAAGTATGTGTTTTCCCATGAAATTCGAAGTAAGGATTTTTGGTGCCCGTTCAGTTGGTTCCGATCATCCAACGAAACAGTTCCCCGTTTCTTCCTTGCAAATCCCGACTTGTCACATTTTGCTGTCTACACTGGTTGTAGTATTTATGTTAGTCGAAAATTCCGATGAAGTTGTCCGAATACTCGAGCATACAGTTTTGGTACTAACTTATTGCTTTAATTTAAAGCACAGCGGTTGAGAACCTCGGCAGCTGCCTGCTCCAGAGAAGTCTGGCAGTCCTCGTTTCTGGAATTAGCTGTGTAAAGAGAATGCCATGAACTTTGTCTGAGTTTTGATCCCGAGGAACTGATTCCTGACCGAAACCTGTTGAATGGTTGGAAGAGGGTAAACGTGGGCTGATAAGCTGTTTCAAGTTGAAGTCGAACCGTCACTTGTGCCGAAGTAAAGAGTTCAGTAGTTGTAGTTTCTCATAGTCTGATCAATTCCATGAACAATTTGAGCAATAAAAGAAAATGACAACAGAACCAAGGTATTGGAAGTGTTTAAAATTCCCATATTTGGATAATTGTTGAAATGGTTTTCTAAACCTAGGATTTTGGCGCTGCTTATACACGGAGGGTAATTCTGACCGATGCTCGCTAGTTAAACTTCGTTTAAACATAGTGCAAATGGGTGTTGTCAACTTCACATCGTCAACTACTTTAATGTTAGATTTTGGGATAACTTATAAAATAAGTAGAAATTTTTTTTAATTTTTTAAATTTTAGTATCTAAATTTTTACAATTCTTAAATTAAGTACTGAAACTTTTTAAAATATGGCAACTCAATTTAAAACATTATTTATGCTAATATTTTGCTAATGTAACTGACAGAGCATGCCAAAGGTGATACGTGAAACTTTTACGTAGGTCAAGAGTTAGGCAATCCCTTCCTCTAACATTGTTGATTGACTCTAACCTTAGAGGATTTGCATTTTTTTCCTCAAAACTTTGTTATCTTTGATGTATTATCATTGTCTCTTGGTGTGGTAGCAAGCATTTATCGTTGCTGTATCTTAATGTATCGCATACAAGCCACTTAAAAATTCTACATCCTCCACACCGAAATTTAAGATAAAATAAAAAAAATAAACATCCCATTTAATAAGTACCTACTAATTATTAAGAATATAATAAACTCATAAAATGAATATACCAATAATTTGAAAACAAACATAGAATAAACAACCCGCCCGGGGTCAAAAGAAATTTCAAAGTTTTAAAACATTTATAATTTATAAGTGTTCAACAAACATACCAAAAATTTTTAAAAAAAAATTTCCCGAGTTTTTTTTTTCATCCATAAAATCCGCATGACATATTTTGCGCTACATAATCAAAATATGTTTTGTTTCTATGCAATCATTAAGCTCTCCTTTATCCTCCGAGAATCAGTTTGCTTTTAATTGTATAAGATGTTGTTAATTTAGGGTTCGTTTGTTACAGATTCTATTTTTGGTTTTTAATTTTAGTTTTTAATTGTTGTTTTTAGTTATTATTTTCTGTTTGTGATGTAGTTTTCTGTTCGTGTTTTGTGATTCTGTTTTTTTGTGTTGTGTGATTATATGTATTATTTTTATATTAATTATATACAATTTATATTACTAATTATAATTAAATTTATTTTCATTGTCTTTTACATTAACCCATTTAAATTTATAACTATAAAATGTTTAATAATTATAAAGATAATAAAAGTTGGAGCATTAGCTAAAAATTTTAAAAGTTGGAGCATTAAAATAAAAGAAAAAATTTCAATATTTTAACATGTAATTGTCTTCATACTTTTGCATTTTATTTCCTATTAAGGCCACCGATTATATCTTCAAACCCCTAAATAAAATGAATTCCACCCATAATTTAACATGTAATTGTCTTCATGACCTCTGTATTTTACCTCCTATTAAGGCTACCAATTATATCTTCAAAACCTACAAAGACCTCATTTATAATTTGTAAAATAAATGACAACAAAATTTCTTTATTTGGAAGTCTCAAAGTAAATTACATATAGGTAACTATCTTCCCATTCTTGTATTTTATTTTCTATTTAGGCTATTAATGATACCTTGATCAATGAATAAAAAATCAAATCAGATCGATCGGTTTGACCTAATTAATTCAAAATCGATCAGTTTATTGATTTAATTTTATACAAAAACTTATTAATTATAAAGCTGTCTGATTTTTATATAACTAATCAATTCGACCCAATTAAACCCAACAGGTTTAACTGTTATAACCCTCTCCCCTCTCATTCCCTCTTACCCACCACCACACATGTCTCCTCTCTCTCTCAGGTTCTCTCCCAAGCTCCTTCTCTCTGTCTCTCTAACCTTTTCTCTTAACGCTTGCCCAGTCTCTCACACATGCTCTCTGACCATCGCAGTGTTGGGTCTCTCTCACACTTGTTCTGTCTCTCGCACTTGTTCATCAAGTTGTTAGGTCTCCATCATGTTGTTGGGTCTTTGCTCTGTCAAGTTACTGGGTCTCTTATGCTGGGTTTTCATCACCTTGCTTTGTCTATTAATTCCGGTTCCCTTTATCGATGATGTTGAAAATTAATCCAAAATTTTAAAGTTGTTAAAATTCCTTTAGAATAAGTCTTAGTTTATCTTTAATCTTATCTTATAAACCAGATTTGTTGGCTAAAATATCAATTTTAGTTTTTTGTATTTTGCCTATATAAGGAAACTAAGTTTAACAATAAATTATCTTGAGTGTTGAATATTCCTTAATCTTTATCTTATCTCATCTTATACATGTTCTTTTCTTTAAAATTCCATCATGGTATCGGAGCTCCAGTTATTCTGGGCTTATGAGGATTGAATAGCGAGATCTCTTTTTTGTGTGTGGATAAATATGAGTGTTCAATCCTAGTAATGACATTAAACAATTTCTCTATTCTAATTCCTATTTTCAATGCAAAAAATTACCACTCTTGGGCTATCAAAATTAAGTTTTATTTGCAAGTCGCTAGTTTATGGGAGGTTATTGAAAGTGAGTTTCTCCTTTTTTGCAAAATCCAACCCTAAACCAAATCAAGAAGAACGATGAAGAAAGAGCAAAGAAACCAAAAGCTCTATCTTGCCTCCATTCGACCGTGATGGAAGGAATTTTCACATGTATAATGGCATGTGAATCTCCTAAAGAAGTATGGGAGAAATTAAAAGAAGAATTTGAGGGCAACACTCAAACTAAGATGATGCAAATTTTGAATCTCAAAAGAGAATTTGAGATGTCAAAAATTAAAAATTCTGAAGGTGTCAAGGAATATGGGAGCAAACTTATGTCCATTGTCAATCAAATCAAGTTACTTGGTGAAGAATTTCCTACACAAAGAGTTGTAGACAAGCTTCTTGTGACACTTCCCGAAAGTTATGATTCAAAAATTTCATCACTTGAAGTTACTAAAGATCTAGCAAATATAACATTTGTCGAGTTATTAAATGCTCTTCAAGTTGTAGACCAAAAAAGAATAATGAGAGATGGAAAAAATGGTGATAAGGTAGAAGGAGCATACATGGTCAAGAGTTCCCCTTTAAAAGGTAAAAGTAAATTTCTCCAATGTACAAATTGTAAGAAGTCTGGCCATGAAGAGAAGGATTACTGGCACAAAAGAAAATTGCAGTGTTTCAACTGCAAGAGATTTGGATATTTTAAAAAAATGTAAATTTCAAAATGAAGAGGAAACAAATATGACACAAGTGGCACAAGAAGAAACTCTTTTTTAGAATTGTTGGTGAGAAGTGCACGATGGAAAGATGTGCTCCAATATCTATAAATTGATGATAATGTACATTAACAAATTTGAAGAAGTTAATTAGAAGTGCATTACATTAGGAGAGAAGTGCCCCATCATTAAAATTTTAAATTAAGAGGGAATGTTGAAAATTAATTCAAAATTTTAAAATTATTAAAATTCCTTTATAATAAGTATTAATTTATCTTTAATCTTATCTTGTAAGTTAGATTTGTTGGCAGAAATATCTATTTTAATTTTTTTTATTTTACCTATATAAGACAACTAAATTTAATAATAAATCATCTTAAGTGTTTCATATTCCTTAGTCTTTATCTTATCTCATCTTATATATGTTCTTTCCCCAAATTCTCAACAGTTATGTGAGAATACCATGCCTGGCATGAGTCAAGACACAATGGTTAGTATTAGCAGAAGACCACAGCAATGGCAAAGGAAATACAAATTAACTGCATCACCTTTCTACAGCACTTCCATCATAAGATATTACACTGACTATTACATCGATATCAATTCCCTAAAAGTTTATTCTTACGTAGTTTGTGAGGAGACAAGTAGTAGTTCAATTTATTTTTGAATTCGTCCTGTTCTTGTTCTTCGAAATCTAAGCGATTCAGGGAGAGGTGGAATGCTCTGTTCATGCCTGAAGAAGTTATCAGGATCGAATTTGGTCTTCACTTTTACCAATTTATTGTAGTTTTCCTTGAAGTACTTGGCACCCCACGCACTTGCTTCTATGAAACTTGTGTTAATGTTCTTGTTCATCCCCAGATCAAAGTCTCTGTAATTGACATATGCAGTTCTTGGCAGCTTGGAAACATAGGGTGCCATGTAGTTGTAGAGATTGCTAATCCACTCGGTATGATTCGTGCTTTCTTCTGCATTTTGCCAACCTGTCACGTACTGGATCTTGAAAAGGACGCCCTTTCTATGAGGGAAAGGAATCTCTGACTCTGAAATCTTGCTCATCGTTCCACCGTAAGGATTCCATATCATCAAAGCGTTATCTTCCTCCATCATCCGTTTCCACAGCCCCTCAAGTCCCGTTTCAGGAATTGGTACTTCGACAAAATCTGACTTGGCCTTGAAGTAGTTCTTGAATAATGACTTACCTTCAAGTAGAGCTTCAGGAGGTGTTGTGTTGGGGTATCCGGCAATGTATAGCACAGATTTGATCCAGGTTGTTTCAACACAATCCTGTTCTGTTAAACCTAGCTCTGGAAAACTGCTCTGCATTATTTGTAGCAATCTATAGGAATCACCAAGAAACAAGGCATTATAGGAAGTTGCAACAGTTTTTTGAGCCTCACTTCCACTAGGTGTAATGATGACTCTGATGAACAAATCCTCATCAAGTTTATCAGCAACCTGTTGCCATCTGTAGAGCAGCTTAGTGGCACCTTGTTCTAAGGTCTTTGTAACCGTAAAAACAGTGACATTAGCTGGCACAGGAACCAACTTGATTTTCCAAGCAGCAATTATTCCAAAGCTCCCTCCTCCACCCCCTCTAATTGCCCAAAAGAGGTCTTCTCCCATCGCTTGTCGGTCGAGAACTCTACCATGAGCATCGATTATGCGAGCATCAATGACATTGTCAGCACCAAGACCATACTTTCTCATCATGGACCCATATGCACCTCCTGTAATGTGGCCACCTATCCCTAAACTGGTGCAGAGTCCCATCGGAAAGCCATGAGTTCTGCTTTTCTCTGCGATTCTGTAGTAAACTTCACCGACTGTGGCACCCGCCTGAATCCAAGCACTATTATCTTCAATATCAACCTTGATAGAACGAAGCCTGACGAGGTCGAGAACAAGGAAAGGTGTTTCTATTTCAGAAACATAGGAAACACCCTCATAGTCATGTCCTCCACTACGGACTCTGAGGTGAATTCCCACCTGTCTAGAGCAAATGACAGCAGCTTGGATGTGGGATTCGTACAAAGGTGTAAAGATGAACTCTGGTTTGGGCACGGAAGGCGTCAGATACCTGAGGTTTTGAGCAGTAGACTGTAGTATAGTAGAGAATGAAGAATTTGATGTTGTGTAAAAAGAAGTGGAGAAAGGAATTGATAGTTCAGAATTAAGTGAAAGACATCGAAGAAAGCTCTCCTGAATGGAAAAGGAAACTGAGATTGAGGATGATAACACAAGGACTAGAAACAGTGAAAGAATTGAATAACATGAAGAAACCATTTTGTCAACTTCTATCTTGGGGTATTTGCTCGTGAAGTGATATAACAGAGTCCTCTTATAAAGCTCTTCTCACCGTTTAGTTTATGTAATCCTATAGTCACTTGGATTTATTAATTCTCATATAGTCCAGGTCAGGATCCATTCTGACAGTGAAGATGCAGATAATGATATGCATTTTTGACAATGCATTTATGGTTTGTAATGCTGTCCACCACAGTACAACGTGCAATTCCACCCAAAGTTGGATCTTCAGTTTGTTATGTTATACATCAAAAACTAAGAAGAATTAGTATGCTAATCAGAATATGGTCTGTCGTTTATCTAATTCATCCAGGACAAATGGTTATCGGTTGTTAGTTTGGCGAAATAAACATCGTCTGCCTTTCAAAATTATCATGAGTAATAAAACCCATTTAAGCACTCTCTGCGCGTGCCCGTAGAATGTTGAAAGCCACTAGAAGACTAGGTAATGGAGCGGCAGGTATTGCATTAAAACGTGGTGCTGATGGTGATGGTGGTGTGCATTGCAGTCTCCAATATTGAGTATTTTCTTTATTTTGATTTCTTCTGTAATTACATTAACTCATGTTTCACTAGTTTAGTTT
>JAOXYD010000007.1:703958-722678 GCA_028565735.1 Pinacopodium congolense
GACAAATTCTTTATTGACTTACTCAACTATCTCCATATAGTTCATACTATATCCAATAACTACCGAATTGAACAATTTCAAAGAACAGTTCATAAGTAGCATCAAAATACAGTAATTCCTACACAAGATAACTTTGGTAATCTCAAGCCTAAGGATCAACTATACAACCATCATAATGAGATAATCCACAGACACACAAGTAATGTTCCATTTGAAATTCTCAAAATCGGGTCAGTTTAGTGAACTTATTCTCTAATAAGCATCCATATGTTTGTTTAAGTGTCTCTACACTTTAATCTGTAAGATCAATTACTTTCTTCATAAGAAAGAAACAACATGTGCTAGTTTAACCATTTCATCAATATTCCATCTTGATGAAACTATGACCAGGAACATTTTAGGAATAATAAAAAATTACAACTAAAATCTCATAATTATAATCACATTATAATTTTCTAGTTGCACAATAATTATTCTAGAGATTTTATCTTTATAATTAATAATTAAAATACATAACAAATACATAAAGAGAAAACCTACAAATTGGCTGCAAGGGCATAAGCCAACATCACCTGTAGCTAATGTTATTATTTTCAAGTCATAAACACTCATTCAATCATGAATCAATGAACAATAACTCAAAAACACAGACATTAAAGCTTTATTAAAATGTAAATGCCCAGTTAAGCTTGACTTCAATGGAAAACAAATCAAACATTAAAGCTCGAGTAAGTGGATGGAAACCATTTCCAATTATGCCAATATTTCATTGCAATAAACCCTTTTTTTAAATCCATCCAGACGTTTTTTTAGTTAGCCATTAGTTCATGCGTTATGCCTTTAAGGGCCCAGTAAAACCAATAGCTCAATAATCATCTGAACCAATTTCAATTATGGAAGGTGTAATGGAACATTAATTAACCATTGACAACAGTTTCAATCTTTCATAAACAAGATTTGACATGCTTCCAATTATACTAGATTGGATTAAAATCGATGCATTTTTAGAAAACATATGACTATTTTCCATAAAACACATAAAACTATTCATTTTTTCAGAAGTTTATTATGTGGCAATAATAAACATTAATTTAGATTTTGACAATAGAAGTAGTTGGAGAAACACTTTCTACAGGAACAACTTTTTTCAACAATAGCGAGCAAGCATAATGACAAGCAACAACAAAAACATGTGGAAAACTTCCATAATTGATTTCTTATGGGACATGCTTAAGTTGATTACAGAAACAATTTATGGCATCATCATAGAGGTAGAATATTAGTCAGAACATTTCTAACACATAACTATAGAGAGATAGAAAACATGCATGGTACTCTTCCAAAGCATATAAAATAGGTAGAACAAACAAACAACATCATTTTTCAAACTATTTTATAAAAAACCTAAAAACATTTCTAAAACAAAATTATTATTACAGCTCTTGCACATATTAAACCATATTATAATCGAGCCTATGAATCAAATTAAATTTACTCAAGGTGGTTCTGACACCACTGTTGGAAAAAAAATATCAAGATCAAATCTACGCACAAAGAATAAAATAAAAAATTTTCCAAGGATCATCTTTAAAAAAATATAATTTGAAGCATATAACAAGAAAATTAACAAAATTACGCTAATCTAATTATGTCTTATTGTAATCTTCATTTTTTTACGAATCAACCAATCCACAAGCCGTTCAATTGTCTGACCTTTAATGGATAAGGCAGACTCTAAGACAATTGAAATGCGATCTTCGGTGCGAAGTATTCTTATTCTACTAACTCGGGGTTCTATTTCGACATTTTTAGGAGTACCTGATTAGGGTGACATCTATATTAAGACTAAGGACTCGTTACATGGTTATTCGATCTCTACAGATCCGTCTTTTCCATTCCAACTACTAGAGAGGCCTTAGTATTGATTAGAAACAATAGATGTTATAGCACTATTAACCTAGGTATTCATGAGTATAGTATTGTTGCTATGCTTAGTTCTAGTGTTACATCTTAGGTTAGTGGGTTAAATGAGATGCGAATTGTCGATATCTATCTGTTGCATAGCATCTTATTTGGTTTAGGTGTTATTCCTAGGATACCATTATCAGGTTTCATTATTCTTGACATGCAAGATGTGGTTAAGCTTAAGAGGCCAACCATGAATTTTAGCTTTCCTTGCTTATTGACGAGGATATTTATTGATGCTAGAGTTCTCTTAGAGTCAGAAGAAGTTGTGAATTGTTCTACAACCATGTTTAATGATGCCATTCTTAAACAATGGAAATTTGTTTTTCACCACGGGCGATGGATTAGTAGAGGTGCACAAGAGGCACCTGAAGACAGTCCACCACTTGAGGCAGTACCGCCTAAAGCACTTGAGGAGGAGATGGGTGAGGCATCATCTAACTCCCCTCAGAGTATTCCTCGTCCGAGACATGTTTCACCTACTGCCGCCCCACCATCCTCTTCTGACGATCCTCAGATTACGATGATGCAGTACATGATTAACATGGAGGGTCACCTCACTTCTGAACTTTTTGAGTTTCGTGTCACCTTGTTTTTTGAGCTTTCTGCTTTTCAGGGGGCAGTTGATTCATGGTTTGATAGCCTTCAGCATCAGGTGGATGATTTATCTACCCGAGTACGAAGCCTAGAGGAGTGCCATCATTCATGGGATACCGATAATCCTCCTGCTTAGTTCCTTTGGTTATTCACTTTGTTATTTCAGTTTCAATTTAATAGTGTAGGTTTCCCTTTCATAGTATAGGCCACTTAGTAGCCCATGTGTCTCCATATGTTGCTATCACATGTCAACATTTGTTTAGTTACACATTTTCAAATTTTGTACAGCCATATGCCATCAATGAATTGATGCAAAAATTAATAATGCTATCTTAGGAATTTCTAATTACATGCAAAAATCAAGTTTATTTTATTTTTAATCCAATAATACATGTAAAATTCCAATTGCACCAATTTTATCCATCAATTTTTCAATTTCAATTTTTCAATTTCAATTTTTCGATTTCAATTTCATCAATTCCAACTCAATTTAATCCCTAATTAACATGTAAAACATGTATTTACAACTAGGGTATAATTTGGGGCTTTACAATTTTTTTCATTGTACTTATATTGTTTAACAGTAAAAATATCTCAACAAATTTTTTGTTGCGGACTGGACATAAAAGAAACTGGTACCTTCGAAATGAGATAAATTAGGTTGTCTCTTTTTCCCTATACACTTTACATAAAAACTTTTGTTTTATAATTATATTTTAATTTATTCATTTTGTTTATTTCTGTCTGAAAATTGTGTTAATAGTATTGTTTAACAAACAAGTTTATACGTGAAATTATGTATACTAGAATCATTTTACTCATCGCATATATTGTTATCTATTTCTAGAAGTTTGTTTCTACATAAGTTCTTGAATCTCAGGAGAACTTATGAATTCTTCTTAGAAAAGTTTAAGCTTCCTAATTCAACCCCACTCTTTGGTGCTGAATATTACTAACAAATTATTATTCCTTCTTTAGGAGTGCGAGTTTTAAGCCTATGTAAGAATATAATTCAAGAACAATCCCTAAACTAGATTTAGCAATCCATAATTATATTCAACCAAATAATATTCATATTAAACATCAAAAGGAAGGTAAAGGAAAAGAGAAAACTAATGGTGTAGGTTGAAGCCCCCTTTTTAGAAAAATCTGGACCAAATTTGTTGAATCTTTAGTCTCATCTCCAAAATTATGTTCTTCATGTTTTTTTCTCTACCAAAAAATCTTCTTTTCTATCTTGGATCTCTCTCCCCCAAGATTGTGGCTGTTAGGGCTCTTTTTTACGACTCTTTAGTCAAACAATTCATTAAACATATTTTGCACACATTTTTCCACGTTATCATGCTAAATCAGCTTTTTTTAGCTTTGACCTCTAGTCAGTATTTCCATTATATCATCTTCCACAGACCTCCTTTTGACTTGAAATTTTGTATGGAGCTTCTTGACATGTTGTTCTTTAACCCTGTAAAAGTCAGTAGCAATTGGAGCTCTAAAATTGCCCCTAATGCTTCTCCAAAGTCAGTTGTATAAAATCTAGCGCTAGTTTGAACTTCATTTGTTTCTTGCACATCCAACCATCGAGGTGTATCAACCTATTCTTCAAATAAGTTCATATTTTGCCCTAAAAAACTAGAAAATACAAAAAGCAATAAAACACCTAAAATATAATGAAAATGATGCAAAAGTTCATACTAACTAAGTTTAAAACACACAAACAATACTTTAAACAACTAAAAACAACTTAGAAACATAGTTTGAAAACACGCTTATCAACTTCTCCACACTTAAACCTTTGCTTGTCCTCAAGCAAATTAAAAAAAACCATTACATTCCATAAATTCATTTTCAAAGAGATCAAGTGCATGCAATTTTTCAAATTTTGGCAACTTAAATATCAAGCTATTATACACATCATAATCTTTTTATCAATTCACATAAACAAGCTCAACTTATGATACCATTGATTAAAGGTAAGCATAAAACAAGATGGATTTTCCTTACGATACTCACTCATTTCACTCAAGTGTTTATGGGTTGGTTTTTGGCTCAAAACTCCCTCTAAGAAACTATACTACCATAGGCTTGAAATTCACCAATTCTCCTTCACACAAATTACATGCTAAATAGATAAAAAAGGAATTTTAATTAAGATTGTAACAGGGTCAGTGTCAAGGTGAGTAAATAATGGATTTTTAGGGGTTCTTCCCAAGAATTCATAAAGCACTAAATGGATAAAGGGATAATAAAATGTGTTTATGAGAGAGGCATGTAAATAACTAACTACTCAACATTTGTTATTACTACTAACTTTGATTCTTTTCTCTCTTTTTTCTTTTTTTCTTTCATTTGATTTTGTTCTTTTTTTATCTTTTTGTATAATAATATGAAAACAATGATCAAAATAATAGCTAAATGCAACGTGCTATAAGAGTAGAAGTATTGCTCAACTCATCTCAGAAGAAAAATGTAGTTAAAATCCCAAACTAACGTACAATTAGTACTTTATTAAACTTGTAATAAGGTAGGATAATGGTGTTTTCGGGTTTTTAATGTAAGGTGTTTAATTTAAGAAATAACAAAGTTAAAGGCTCAAAAGGGGTTACAAAGGATAATAAATTAGGTGGATCATTTAAGTCAAAGGTTTAAAAACAAAAAAGGCTTTAATCCTTTCCATATAACATGCGTCTAGTAGTTCAAATCGGTTTAGAGCAAGTTCTGAAGGTAATCATCCTAGGGCAGCATCATACACAAAAAGACAAATAAAATGACTAAAATAGTCATATAAGCTCATTGCCTCACATAGGTTTATATATGAAAATCCATGATAATTTCACACATTTCCTATTCACTCCATTATCAATTTTGATTGAGTTTATGCAATCAACTACTTCAACTAATCAGCATGGTTCACCTTCCTCTCAAGCCACCTAATTCAACTTCAAGCATACACTCAATCTTGTTCCAACTACTATGATAGAATTTCATGGTATAACACATATAATAATGACTCAAGTGTAAAGAAATTGACATGCCTAATACTAAAAATCTAACATGCATCCTATATGATATGCAAAATGCAAACAAAAATGCAGTGACTATGATAAACTTGAATTTTATGATATATTGGCCTCCATTTTAAGCCAAATTGTTGTATAATTGATTAAATTTGATGTTTATATGCTAAATTATGTGTTTGATTGATGAATATTGTAGTTAGAGTTGATTTATTTCAGAAAATATGAGAAAAGGTTGTTGGGATTTGAGATTTTAGAGTAAAACAGCGGGTATGGAGAGGTGTTGTTTAACCCTGCAAAGCTCTGTTCTACCCCCGCATTAGAGACTAAAACAACGATGCTCATTAGGCACCATTTAACTCTTTTCAAGTGCCATTTAAGTAGCAGTCGACACCTTTCCAACTGGATCTCCTTCTCTACTTGTTATAACTTGCATTAATTGATCTCCACTTGTAGTTAACACATATAAGGACTCAAATAACCCATTTGTGCAAGGGTTGGATAGAGAAAAATATGAATTTGAGAGAGAAATAAGATTGAGAGAAGTTTAGGGTTATTTTCTCTTATTCTTCACTATTTTCACCTTGTTTTGCATATCTGAGTTATATTTTGGAGTTGTTGAAGCTTAATACACGTGATTCAAGCTTGTAAACATGTTTAGAGCCAGATTTTGGTGCACTTTAACTTATTTTCGTCTATTAAATGCACCTTTCTTTATCATTTGTGCAAGAGTATGCTTAATATTATGAGATTGATTTTTTTCTTACTTAAAATGAGTTGCTGGATCTATTTTTGGTTAGGATTTGTCTGTGAAATGATCTAAGCACGTGCTCAATATGATTCCATGTGAGATTGAGGGCTATTCTTTGCTTTTTGGAAGGGATTAATGGTTGTTTTACACTAAAACATGTAAGAAAAAGTTAAGAAATAAGTTAGGATCCGAGAAATTTACCTAATTTATTGGACAAATCCTTAAGCAATTTGATTTAAATAATTTAATAACCAAACTTTGATTTATATTAAGTGTCATAATCTGAAAATTGAAATTTTTGGATTAATCTTCTTGGTTTTAAGGCATTATGCTTAAGATTGTGATATAGTCAAACACTAACTTAAATATTTGGAGATTAAGCTTTGTCTTAACCATAGCATTGCTTAGATTAAGTGAAGTGATCCTAGAATAAGTCCCTTAATCCATTTTTAATCTATTTGGGTCATTGAAGAACATTTCCTAATCAATTATATTTATTAAGACAACTATTTTTATCTAACTAAGTTATTCTGCATAACTTGGAGCTTTTAAGTTTATTTGGTAATTTTATTTTATGTTTTCCTTTAATTAGGATTCTCTAGATAATTGTGAAAAAAATTTCCCTAGTTATTTCAATTTAGCAAAGCATCCTCATGGGAACGATACTTGGATCTTAAATACTTCCACTTATTACTTGTGATTGGTGCACTTGACATCAGTGTTGGTTTGAATTTGAATCAAGAAAAGTGTGCTTAAAAGAACATCAATTTAGAATTATTTTGAATGAATTTGCAATTATAGAAACCGACCATCAGACTACCTCCAAAAACATGAGGGACACATTGTCCTAAATATGTGAAGAGAACATTAAAGACAAAGAACACAAGGACACTTAGTAACAAAACAAACAACCAACATGACAAATAACACAAGACAAACATACAAAAGAAATAAGCAATAATTTCTCGGTCTAAACTTTGACCTATAGAAAAGATCATCAGAGAGGAGATAAGCATTTGTGATTCGAGCCGAAAAAACTAGTAAAAGGAAGGATCAAGAATGTCATCTATTTCAAGAGCTAGATTAGTTAACGTTGAACAAGTAAGAATTGCCTCAACAAAAATGGATGGATTGGACCTAAAAAAGCCATTCAGGTTTGATAAAGGAAGAAAAAACTTATTATAGAGAAGACGGTGGTGATGGTGTTGGGGAAGACACTTGGACCCCTTACAGTACAAAAAATTTGAGATGCTTCTTAGTTTAGTAACGCTGTTGTTGCTTTATTCACTTCATCCTATCATCCGTGAAGTCGAGATGTCGCTCTAGAATCTTATGATTGTCTTCCACGGTGGATAAAACAACTTTTCACCTTTCACCCTCTTCTTTAGAATCATCAGAAAAGCTCTCATTGCCTTGAGGATGGTGGAAGGAGGATGATCCTATAGACTTCCTTTATTGCATAGTAGCTTTTGTGTTGGGGTCTCTGAGTTCCAAGGAATTCATCTCTATAATTTCAACATGTCGCAAATGTGTAAGAGTGAAATACTCAATAAACATAGGGGTTAGACCATCGAGATTAACATTATAAAATTGAGCAACAACAGTGATAATATGACCTATTCCTAGATAGTTCTAATTCTTGGTTATCACTTGATCCAAGGTATGAAAAATATGGTATAATGGAAAAATTTGTGATTAGTGTCCATACACCATAAAAGAAACAATTCTTTAATTGAACACTTGTTACTTTAAGACTTATTGAAAATTGCATGGTACACAAAGTTATGCAAAATTAAATGGGCATGAATAAGTATGAGAGAGTTGGATGGATTATGAGCATCAAACTTATCTAAACCTGTAAATTTCTTTCAATATGCAACATAATTAAAGTTAGGTTGGGTAGCATAAGTCTTTGATTTTGGAAACCTAAACATGATGTTCAAAATATTATAAGTTAGATTATATAGGTGTCCTCGCAACGTAAACTAGAATTCATCTAATGTCTTAGGATCATATTAAATAGTCATATAGAATTCCAATGTTAATTCTTCAAACACCACATAGTCAAAATAGATGAATGTCTCCTAACCTATCTTTTTACCAAAGTGTTCAATCTTATCTTTCAATCCAACCTCTTCAAGAATTTGAAAATTTAACTGTTTAGGAGCAAAAATAGACTTACCTTTGAGTTTTATGAATTTTGTACCTTCTTCATAACTAAAGATTGGGAAAGGAGCACCAAATTTGTGAGCCATATCTTATGGTCCTTGGTTGAGGGCCAACTTTTTACCTTTGGATTGGTTGTTGCTTTTATCTTGTCTTCTCTTTGGTGTCATGGTGATGGTTATTATGCAAAACCTATAAAAAGAGACATAAAGGAAGAGGTTAGATGAGAATATAATATATGATTTTTGGATGAAAAGGATTGAAAATTGGAAGTTTGATGTAAGATTAATGAAAAGTTTGTGAAAGATTATAGCAAAATATATTATTTGAGTGGGAAAAAAGTTGAAAAAATAAATAAGAGAGAAGAACAGGGGCTGCACTTGGAGAAGAAGGCTTAAGACAAGTAGGGTTATAGGAAAAGAAACAAAAAAATGATTATAATAATAGTAATTATAAAAAAATTAAATAAATTAAGATGAGCGATGCTTAATAAACATCGTTGTAGCGACAACGAGTTTTTTTTTGTATTTCATTTATTTATTTTATTTTATAATTTTATTTTAAATATATATTTTATAATTTTATTTTGATACTTTTAATTTCATTTATTTATTTATATTTATTTATATTTTTTTTACAATTCAACTCAAGATTAGCTATTTTTCAATTTCTGAATCATCTTGAACCTACAAAATTAAAAATGGATAATAACTAATTAATTTAGTAACTTTTAATGAAAGACAACATCAGAACTTCAGTTAAACGCATGAAATAATAAATAAAAAAGAAAAAGATTTTAAAATAAAATAAAATAAAATAATAATAATAATAATAAATAACAAAACATGCTAAATTAAAGTCGTTAGCTTGAGCAATCTCAATCCCTATAAGATTAAAAAAAGGGAAAGAAAATATATTACTTCCCTTTCATTGGAAAAAATGCCTCCAAAATAATGTTTGCATCTTTGGTCATTCACTTTAAACGTTTTGCCTTTGTTGTTCTCCAATTTAACTGCTCCATGTTTGAATGTTTGAATGACTTTAAATGGACCACTCCAATAGGATTTTAAAAGTGAAGTCGAGAGTTAAATAATAATATTTGATTGCCAGTCTTGAATTCTTTCTTTTTAATATGAATTTCATGCCACTTCTTCACTTTCTCCTTATATAATTTGGGGTTCTCATAGGCATCAACTCATAGCTCCTCCAATTCATTAAGTTGTGGTAGTCTTTTCTTACTAGTTGCTTTTCCATCAAACTTCAAAGCCTTAGTAGCCCAATACGCTCAATGTTCTAACTCCACGGGTAAGTGACAAGCTTTCCTATAGACAAGATGAAAGGGGTGGTACCTATTGATGTCTTGAATATAGTGTAGTATGCCCAAAGTGCATTAGTAAGCTTTAGTGCCCAATCTTTCCTCAAACCACTCACTTTCTTCTCAAGAATTCGCTTAAGATCTTTGTTCACTTCTTCATCTTTCTCGCTCATTTGTGGGTGGTAAGGTATGGCTATTTGATGGTAAACTCCGTATTTCTTGAGCATGGCTTCAAAAGACTTGTTGCAAAAGTGTGTTCCCCCATTACTAATGATTGCCCTTAGTACTCTAAACCTATTACATATTTGTTTTATGAACTTTTGTACGACTTTACCATCACTGGTTGGGGTAGTTACTGCTTTTGCCCATCGAGAGACATAATCCACACTTATTAGGATATAAGTATTGCCAAGCGAGGATGGAAATAGTCCTATAAAATTGATTCCCTATACATCAAAGACCTCTACTTCTAGAATGTTAGAGAGTGACATATCATCTCTCTTTGAAATATTTCCTACTCGTTGGCATCGATCACAATTCTTGACATACTTATGTGCATCCTTGAATAGTCTTGGCCAAAAGAATCCGCACTCCAGCACTCGGGCTGTAGTCTTGTTGGCTCTGTAATGACCTGTATAAGATGAATTATGATATTATGTTAAAATTTCAAGCATTTCATCCTCAGGAACACACTTACGGATTAGTACATCATCACATATCTTATATAAGATTGGCTCGGGCCACAGATAACGATTACACTCAAGTAAAAATTGCTTCTTTTGTTAATAAGTTAATTTGGGAGGAATGATATCACCTGTGATGTAGTTCGCTATATTAGCAAACCATATAATAAAAAGATCGGTTCCCAATATCAAGGATTTTTGGGGAAGTGTTCATTGATGTCCGCACTTGATCGCATCTCCCCACCTTCTAAACTTGACAAGGGGTCTGCCACTACATTCTCTGCTCCCTTCTTGTCTTATATTTATAAATCCAATTCTTATAGGAGTAATACCCACCGTATAAGTCTTGGCTTGACGTCCTTCTTGTCAAACATATATCTTAGCGTTGCATGGTCAGTAAAAATAATTACTTTTAAGCCTAAGAGGTATGAATGGAATTTGTCACATGTGAACACCATAGCTAGCAATTCCTTTTTAGTAGTGGTATAATTCAATTGCGCTATTATCAATGTCTTACTGGCATAGTAGATGACATGTAATCTCTTTTCCTTCTGCTGTCCTAGAATGCACCCCAACGCTTGGTCACTAGCATCGCACATGATCTTGAAAGGTAAAAACCAATCTAGTGAAGCTAAAATTGGTGCAGATACAAGTGCCTCCTTGAACTTATCAAAATAATTTAAACAGTTAGCATCAAAGTGAAAATGTGCATCTTTAACTAACAAATTAGTAAGGGGTCGAGCAACAAAATAGAAATCTTTAATAAATCAACAACAAAACCTAGCATGTACAAAAAACGCTCGAACACCCTTGATGTTTCTTAGCGGCAGAAGCTTTTCAAAAATTTTGTTTTGGCTCTGTCCACCTCCATTCCTTTGCATGAAATCTTATGTCTAAAAATGACACCTTAGTGCATAACAAAGTGATACTTTTCCCAGTTGAGGACTAGATGCGATTCTTCACATCTTTGAAGTACTCTGTCCAAATTTTTCAAACAATTATCAAAGAAGTATCTAAAGACTGAGAAATCATCCATAAACACTTACATTATATCCTCTATCATACCTGTGAATATGGTTATCATGCATCATTGAAAAGTAGTTAGAGCATTGCAAAGGTTAAAGTGCATTCTTTTATAGGCAAAGGTTCCGTAAGGGCAGGTGAATGTGGTTTTCTCATGATCGTTTGGATATATAAAGATCTGACTGTAACCTAAATACCCATCCAGAAAGTAGTAAAAGGCATGCCCAGCCACTCTCTTGATAATCTAATCTAGAAAAGGTGGGGGAAAGTGATCCTTCTTAGTTGTGATGTTAAGCTTTTTGTAGTCAATGCAAACACTCCAACCTGTGATTGTTCTTGTTGAAATCAATTCCCCTTTTTCGTTTTCATCCACGATCATGCCCCCTTTTTTAGGTACGCACTATACTGGATTCACTCATTCACTATCAGAGATGGGGTAAATAATTCTGGCATCTAAGAGTTTAACCACCACTTTTTTCACCAGCTTTTGAATGTCCGAGTTCAATCTCCTTTGTCTTTCTCTCACTTTTTTACACCCATTTTCAAGTTAAATTCTATGCATAACTGTATTTAGGATAATACCTTTGATACCAGAAATCTGTCAACCCATAGCTCTCATTCTTTTCTTGATGGTCTTTGCCACTTTCTCCTCTTTCTTCAAATCTAATTGGTTAGAAATAATGATGGGTAGCATATGGTCCTCACCTAAAAATGTAAATATGAGATAGGAAGGTAAGGGTTTCAACTCTAGAGCAGGTGGTCTCACAATAGAGGGCGATATAGGTGCAACCTTCCTCTCTAACTTTTCATTTTCCACCCTCTGATAAATCTTTGCTTCATCCACACTCTGATCTTCTTGAACTTCCCTCATTTCCTTAAATTGATCTTCAAATTCATTAATACAATCTTCTATAATGTTAATCTTCGTCCAAACATTACTATCCTTCGGTTTCTTCAAAGATTTTGTCAAGTTAAATTTAACCTTCTCGTCACCAATTCTCAAAATTAAATTTCCTTCACGTACATCAACTAATGTCCTATCATTATTCATAAAGGGCCTACCTAAAATTAATAGATAGTTCCTATCTTCTTCAAAATCCAATACTATAAAATCAATCAGAATTATAAATTTATCCACTTTTCCCAGAACATCTTAAACTACCCCAAATAGCCTCTTGATGGATTGATCTGTGAGCTGAATAAGCATGGATGTTGGTTTGACGTCTCCTAACCCCAATTTTCTAAAAATATACAATGGAATCAAGTTTATACTTGCACTAGATCACATAAGCATTTAGAAAATTCAAAATCACCAACACATAGAATAGTAAAACTCCCTGTATCTTGTAATTTTGAAGGCATATTGCTTGAAATAATTGAATTATAATTCTCTATCAAGGTCATTGCCTAGTTGTCCTCCGAAGTGCATTTACGTGTCAATATATCTTTTAGGAACTTTGCATACTTAGGAATATACTCCAATGCCTCCACTAAGGATAGGTTTATTTAAAGCTTCTTTAGTTTCTCTAAAAACTGGGAAAACAAAGCATCTACTTGATGTTGTCTCATCCTTTGTAGATATGGGATCTTCGGCTTTTAGGGTGGTGGTGACACATACGACTTATCATCTTATTTCTCCTCATGTACCTCCTTTCCTTTCTCTTTTTTTTTTGGGTTATCTTTTTGCACACTTGGCATAGTTTACCTACCTATACCTCCAAGTTATGGATGGATGAAGCATGATTCTTTATAATTTAGTCGAACTTTGCCTCTTGACTTGCAAATTTGGTGCCTTTAACATCCATCATCTTATCTATCTTGCTCTCCAATGATGCAAAATGGTCTTGTTGGAATCTAGGAGGTCCTCGAGGCCTTGCTTACCCACCTACATTGATAGTACTCCAAGAAACATTTGCGTGGTCACCCCGGATTATAAGTGTTGGAGTATAGGTTGTTACCTCATTGTGGTTGTCCAACATAGTTTACCTGCTTAGTTCCACTAGCTTTCATCAAGAAACATTCTCCATTGCCATAGTTATCTTTCCCACAAAGATCACATTGAAAGTGCACAACCTTGGCAGTAGAAGAAGAAGCTCCTTGCATATTGTTCAACATTCTAGTGAGGGATGTGATCTATACTTACAGAGCTGTTACCAAATCAACTGGTATTATCCCTTTTTGCTCATTTAGCCCTTGTCTACTTCTCTCATTGGACCACATACAGCTGTTCCTCGCTAACTCCTCCAAAAGATTATGAGATACGTCAATAGTTTTCCGCATTAAAGAACCTTCAATAGCTGCATCTATGGTTCATCTTGTATTCTGATTTACACCATTGTAGAATGTTTGCAAAAGGAACTCTCTTAGAAGGTTGTGATGTGGGAAAGTTCTCTAGAACTCTTTGAACCTGTCCCAACCTTTTTATAATGACTCCCCATCACCTTTTTGAAAATTTGTAATTTCCTTGATGATCTTCGTAGTTTTTGTCAAGGGGAAATGCTTGGCAAGGAAGGCTTGGGCTATTTGCTCCCTTGTAGTAATCTGTCCTGAATTAGGTGAGTTATACCGTGCCTTTGCTCTATCTGTCAAAGTAAAACAAAATAGTCTAAGCCCTAAAGCATCGTTATACATCCCTTGAAATTGAAAAGTATCACATATCTCTAAGAAGTTGGCTAGACTGGTATTAGGATCTTCCGTTGACAATTCATAGAACTAGACATTATTTTGGAGGATGTTCAGGAGTGTCGGCTTGATTTTAAGATGGTTTGTCGTGACTGCAGGCCTTACAACTACCTGTGGAGTAAATCCGGACCTCATAAAGTCCATGAAAATTCTCTCGGCTACTCTTTATTCTCCTTTTTTAACAATATTTCTCTGTATAATATCTTAGTGCTTTACTCTTCTTAGCTCTCGTT
This sequence comes from Pinacopodium congolense, assembly GCA_028565735.1. Taxonomy (NCBI): domain Eukaryota; kingdom Viridiplantae; phylum Streptophyta; class Magnoliopsida; order Malpighiales; family Erythroxylaceae; genus Pinacopodium; species Pinacopodium congolense. Next base: position 718,388 of record JAOXYD010000007.1, read on the forward strand.
CTTGTCTTATTATATCTAAGAGCTCTTTGTTACTCACTTCGGTGGATTTTCACGTACTCCTTGTGTTCAAGAACCTACATAGACACAAGTAAAAGTATCAACAAAACTTAAATCAAAATAACCCAAATCAAATAAGATACCAAAATAAGAGAAAATTGGATAGAAGATATATCTAGGATTTAATATTTATAATTGATCATTGAAAATATAACAATCGCATTTTACCTAAGATGCTAGCCTATGGATGCAAATAGGCTCTTGCGTCCTCTATTCTACCAATTTTAGATAAATCCTATGCGATAGAAAGTTTATCCTTAGACGCGATAACCTAGAACAAGCTCTTTAAATTTATTTACGCGATAACATTAGACAATAGGGAATGATTAGCTTAAGCCATAATCATACAAACTCAGATTTTGTAACTTAGAGAATTTAAATCCTAGAATAATTGGTTAAGCTTACCTATAAAACCAATTAACCTATTACTATTTATGATATTTGTTAATGACAATTACGTATTAAAAGCCTTTACTTAGCAATTGAACTAAGAATAATAGTTTGGTCAAACCTATAGAATAATTCCTAATTCATATCAGTTAACCTGAATTGTAATTCAATCTCAACATAAAACACAATGCCTAAAGAAAATTAAATTAATTCTGACAATTATAAAGTTATTATCCCATCAATACCTTCTTACCCAAATAAACCTAAACTAATATAATGAAATTAACACAAATATAAATTGAAATTAACAATAATAGAAAGACAGATGCAAAATACATGAAGGAATTAAAGGGAAACAAGGCTGAAATTAAATAACTAATAATTTTATTAATAAAAACTCAAGATTCAACACATATTTAAACAAACCCAAACGGAAAACAATAGAAAATAAACAAAAATGGAAGTACATAAGAGAAAATAAGAGAATATAATATAAACAACACCTAAACAATCAATTTAATGACAGAAACTAAAATAAGAGGAAAAGACATTAAAAATAAACCTAAAATCTTAAGAAAACAAAGAAAAAAAAAAGAAAACAAGATGAAAGCTTAAGAAAAATGATGGACATTGTTGGAAAATGGTGTCTTTGCCCTTTAGGACCGTTTTTATACCCTTTCCAATTACTGTAAAATGAAGGAAGATGAAAAGACCTCTTTATCCATTTTTCTTTGTTGCTGGTAGAAATTTCAATGGTGGTTTATTAACCATCAATGGTAGTCTATGCCAACCATTATTGAGGGTGCAGCCTTTGACCTTCAGCGGTGACTACTACATCTTTAATATTGGTTTATGCCAACTGTCGTTGATGTCTTGGAAAACAACTTTCCTTCTAATTTTTACTCCAAATTTTCCAAAATTTGTCCTTTTCATCCACTAAAAAATGTCAACACCTCTAATTTGTTATTCAAAATAGCATAATTTGAGCATTTTTTTCATCAAAATAGGGATGAATCGATATGAAATTAAATAATAAAACAAAAAAATACATCTCTATCAAATTCCTTCACACTTGAACAATTGCTTATCCTTAAGCAATGATTTAAACATTTCACTAAAAAAATTCCAATTAAGAGCAAAAAATTGATTAAGCATAGTAAAAAATAAGCAATGCCTTTAATCTAATCCACAAATTTCAACTCTTTCATGATCAAGAAACAAGTTAATCATACACAATTAGTGAAAAGGAACCCAATAGGTATAATATCTAACATCCAAGCTATGTCACAAAGGTTTCTCATTAACTAGTTAGGATGACCAAAATGACCTAAAATAAGTAAAAACACAACACAATTTGATTTTTGAGTAATTTTTAGGAGTTCACCTAGTCTTTTTACATGAGGTAAAATGCCTTGTCATGAAAGACTTCAGTTACTCAAATAGATACTCATTTTAGCTTGTTTAAGATGTCATTTAGCTTTTTGATGTGATGATGAACATTTTTTCATGAACACCCTCGGTTACTAGGCTAAATCACTGTCTCAAATGACTACTAACACCACTCATAACTTTGATCTTCATATAGATTTGAAGATAATAGAGTGAGAACATGTTCTCTTTTTTTTAACATAAAACACATTTTTCTTTTCTTTTCCTACCACTTATTTCAAAATTTTAATTAGACAGTCATATGACAAACCATACAAAATGTACTTAGACACATAATATCATACAAATGGGTCACTAAACGCATGCAAATTATTCAAAAGAAAAAGAAAATATAAAAACATTAGCCTGATTTTAAGAGTTGAGTAAAGTTTATCAAAACTATTTCAAGCTAACATATTCAAATCATCATTATTGGATTAACAAAAACTAAGTATGGAAAAATTCAAACTTGCCTTACCCCTACACTTACATGGGGCATTATCCTCAATGTCCAAAAATAATAGAAAAACATAAAGGCGTGAGAATAAGGGTACTCCCCTAGATTGAAGAGGCCATATCAACCTTAAGAATAAAGATCGTAACTTCCTTTTTTAAGAAGAATGTACCTTATCTTCCACTCACAACCAAAATGTGAAAAAATAAATAACGTATACAAACCAAACCAATCAAAAGCTATTTACAAGAGAGAAAAAACCAATTAAAAGTTATTTACAAAAGAGAAAAATACACAAACTAAATAATATGATTCAGGTGCCTCCCAATAAGCTCTTAATTAAGGTCATAAGCTCAATCCGTTTTCATTCATGCCTCATCATATATCAAATGGAAAGTTGAGACTAATAGGAAAAATGCACTCATTGAAGGATGAACCTTGAACAACTTCCCTCAGAACAGGCTCATCATTAGTTGGAAGTTGTATAGCATCAAAGAGGTGGAATTGCAATGCTTTGTCAGCATACTTCAAGATCCACTCCCCTTTGTCAACATCTCCCTCTAACTAGTATGATCTCCTCAATGGTGGAAGCAATGAGTTTGGAGACTCATCAAGCTGCTCGTCACCCTTTAACTTTAGCTTGCTTACACACAACTCCTTAAAGCATTTAGCTTACTTAAACTCCTATCTCTCTCTTGATCCCCTTGCCTCTCTTTCACGTGCTTCTTCTCTTCTTCTTCCTTTTCTTTCTCTAACCTACAAGGAAAATAACCAGTATTACTTACCTTAAAAGGTGTTTTATCTTCTATCTTTTCCAAGAACATCTCCTTTTCCTCAATAGGCTCCTCTTATTTTTCCTATTGCTCTTGCTATTCTCCACCCTCGAATGAAAAGACACACATCATCTCCCTATGGTCTCCCTTTTGTTGGCTAAAAATGCTTGTAGCAATTTGGGCTTCTAGGTTCTCTATCACTTCTAGCAGCTGGCTCATTTAATCTTCCAAGTTCTTCAAGTTGCTCTTATTTTTGTATTAGAATTGAAGAGTACTTATAGCTTAACTCTCTACATTCAACTCTAATGACATCCTATTATTTTGTGGCGGTGATGGTTGAGGTGGGGGCGTAGGTGAACACTACAACTGACTTTGATAGCATGATGGTAAAGAATTGAGTCTATGTAGGTAGCTCCCATTTGAAAAGTAAGGATGATCCTCCTACCTTGAATGGTAAATTAAAGTGTAAGATACCATTCTTATTAGGTCTCCTAAGAATTCCCAACTCTATAAAACTACTAAACCTACAAGGTATGACATATATCAATATAATGGCCCAAAAAAGAACAAAAATCACATACCTCAGTATCTATTATGTCTATCCCTACTCGCTCAATGAAGGATGTGAGATTTATTACCTATTGTTCTAACCTAGTGATAGCAGCAAACTCAAATTTATCACTATAAGAATTAATGCAAAAAGGATCATAATTAAAAGTATGCTGAAAATAAGGCATCATTTGAAATAGATATGAAACATAAAAAAAAATAGAACACAAAAGTGACAAAAGATCAATAAAAACAAAAATGAAAACAACAATAGGAATAGTAAAAACACCACACTAGCTCCCTAACAATAGTTCCAAAAATTTGATAGCTTGTTACAAACTACCAAATAATAAACCTAACTGAAACTCACTATGTATTAGGGTTAGCCAGGGTTGAATCTACAAGGAGCTAGGGTGACTTAAATCTATTTCTATTGTTGCAAAAAATAAATAATAAAAAACCCCAAATTTTTGAAAAAACTAAAAAAATATGAATGGTAAATTACAAAAATATTTTAAAAAAAGGAAGAACATAAAACAAAAAGAACAAATAACAATCAGAGAAAATTGGATAGAAGATATATGATAGGGGTCAAATTGATATGATTTTTATGGTTAATTTGTTGAATTATGACCCCTAA
>JAOXYD010000007.1:777340-791541 GCA_028565735.1 Pinacopodium congolense
AAAGACTTAAACATTAGTAATAATAATGTTTTGTCATCATCAAAACACATGATTAGAACCACCTTGGTTCAACAATAACAATGGTTATGCAAATATAGTGGTTGTTGGTGATATTTGTGTGCAAACAGATATAGGTTTCATATTGATCCTGAAAAATGTATGATATGTTTCAGAGTTATGCCTGAATTTGATCTATTCTTATGCTTTGAATATAGATGGTTATTTCAATATCTTTGATAACTAAAAGTGGAAACTCCCTTAAAGGTTCAATGATGGTAGCAAGAGGTAAATTATGTTATATATTATACAAGACTCCGTTAAAGATGATTAAAGGTGATTTGCATGCATTTGAAGATGAAACTTCTCCATATTTGTGACATAAACCACTGGCACATATAAGTGAAAAAATGTTGCAAATTTTGGAGAAGAATTTTCTCATTCCCTTTGCCAAACATATGTATTTAAACCCTTATGATTCTTGCTTATTTGGCAAGAAATATAGAGTTTATTTTAATAAGTCCTCTGAAAGGAAAACAAATATTCTTGAGTTAGTTTACTTTGATGTATGTACTCCTATTGATGTGGATATAGTATGGGGTAGTCGATATTTTGTTACTTTTATTATTTATGCTTCATAAAAGGTTTTAATTTTATTTTTGAAAACAAAGGAGTAAAATTTTCAATAATATAATCAATTTTAAGCCATGGTAAAAAGAGAAAAAGGGACATCTTTAAAGTGCCTTCGAAGTGATAATAAAAGTGAATACATTTTGAAAGAGTTTGAGAAATATTACTTAGAGCATATAATCAGACATGACAAGATTTTTCTTGGCTCTCAACAACATAATGGTGTAGCCGAAAAAACAAATAGAACCATCTTAGAGAAGGTTGGAAGCATGTTGAAAATTGCTAACTTTCTTAGGTAAAGCTCTTTACACTGCCTACTACCTAATGAACCATTCTCCATAAACTCTATTGGATCTTAATATTTTTAAGAGACCATGGTATGGGAAAGATGTTACTTACTCTCATTTGAAGATATTTGGGTGCAAGGCTTTTACACATGTACCTAAAGAGTAAAGACATGAATTTGATGATAAGGTTGTTCCGTGTATATTTCTATAATATAGAGATGTAGAATTTGGGTACAAGTTATGGAATTTAGTAAAGAAAAAGGTCATTAGGTCTAGAATGTGATCTTTTAGGAACATAAGACTCTGTTAGATTATGAGATATCAAAGAAGGCTACAAGTAGTAGTGATATTTATTTTCCTATGTTAATTTCTCCTACAATAAATAATGCCATAAACAAGATGGAACTATATGAAGAGCATAGGATTGGTGATATATTATAATAGGTTGATTTTGATCATGATATTAAGTAGGGGAAGCTAAACCCTCCACCTTCAATTACAAAAGAACCTTATGAAAGAATGTTAGCTACAAGAAATCATCCATCTACATGAAAAATAATACTTATGAGCTTACTGAACTTCCTAAAGCTAGAAAAGCTCTTAAAAACAAGTGGATGTTCAAGATAAGGATGCATGGGGAGAGAATAGTAAAGTATAAATCTCTCATAGTGGTTAAAGGTTTTAATCAGAAGAAAAGAATTGACTTTGATGAGATTTTTTTCTCTAGTTGTGAAGATAAGCTCTATTAAAGTGATTATTGGATTGACTATTATTTTGGATCTCGAGTTAGATGTAAAAAATATGTTCTTCATGTTAACTTTGATGAAGAAATTTACATAGATCAACTAGAGGGATTTTAAGTAAACGGGAAAGAACATATGGTTTGAAAGCTAAAAAATAATTTTTGTGGGTTGAACATATACTAAGATAGAGGTATAAGAAATTTGACTGTTTTATGGTGAGTCATAGCTTCACAAGAATAAATGTAGATCATTATTTGTACTTCAAAATGTTCCTAGAGGGTAAGTTTATCGTTTTTTTTTTTAGTTATATGTACACGATATATTGATAGTTAGACAAGATACTATTATGATTAATGATTTAAAAAAGAAGTTTCTTGGATCTTTTGACATCAAAGACTTAAGACTAGTTCAACAAATTATAGACATGTAAATTCTTCGTGACATGCAACCTAATAAATTGTAGCTATCATAAGAAAAATATGTTGAGCAGGCTCTAAGTATATTTAATATGAAGAGTGATAACTTGACAATGACTTTACACTTAATAAGAAGTTTTTTCTATCCACTAAAGAAGAAAAGGAAAAAATGTTGTTCTTTACTCATCTGCAATTGGAAGTCCAATATATGATATAGTTTGCACCCGGTTAGATACCACTCATGCAATTCATTTATTTAGCAGATTCCTCTCTAATTTAAGCAAAGATCATTAGGAGTTTGTAAAGTAAATCTAAAAATATTTGAGAGGTACTTCTAAGATATGCTTAGGTTTTAGAGATTCAAATCAATTTTAAAAGGATACATAGCTGTATATATAGCAAGTGACCTTAACGGTAACAAGTCATCCTTAAGGCTTATGCTTACTTTTGCAGGGGGAGTTATATCATGACAGTCTAAATTACAAAAGTGTGTAACTTTATTTGCCATTGAAGGAGAGTATATTACTTTAACTGAAGCAAGTAAAGAAATGCTCTAGATAAAAAGACTTCTTCGATAGTTGGGTTTGAAACAAGAAAAATATGTAGTTAATTAGGATAGTTAGAGTGCTCTATAGTTGAGTAAGAACGTCATATATCATTGTTGTACTAAGTATAATGATGTAACATATCAATAGATTCGTGGTTCTATGAATAAGAAAGAAATGAATTTGAAGAAGATTTTCCCACATAAAAATCTTGCTAACATATTGACTAAGATGGTGACAAGTGATAAACATCAGTTCTATGTTAAGCTAGTAAGACTAAGTCATAAATAAGTAGTTGATATATAGACATCTCCCTAAAGGCTAAAGGGGAAGATTGTTGGGTCAATGGACTTGAGAAGTCCAGCCCATGCTATGGTCAAAGAAAAGAAAAAAAAAGTTTTTAGTCTTTGGCTCTCACACATAGTGAGTAGCTGTCGTCATTAACAAGAAATTGAGGGAAATAAATTATTTCTGCCCTCTCTCACGTAAATCAAGTTGAAGGGAGGCTTCTCGTGTGTAATCCAAAAACTAAAGAAAAAGGTGTTAAAAGGCAAGTTGTTCTTCTTTTTTATTTTTGCTTTTGATGAAGTTTTTAGAGTATTTTAAAGAATACTTTTCAAGTATTATTGGTGTGATCATTTAAGGAGTTAGAGAGATATAATTTGTATTTTTTTTCTCATTATTGATAATTTCAAGTGTGGATTTACTTGAGAATATTCTATACTTGTTGATTTTAATAGTGGATTTGATTCAGAGTTTAACTCATAATTTTTTCCTTTACATTGTAGAGTTTTCCATATAGACCTCATATCTCATTATTTGGTTGAGTTTCTTTATTTATTATTTTTGTTGATTGTGCATTAGTTGGTTTAAGATATTCCTTTAGTACTTGTAAGTGATTTAATTTGCATATTTGATATTTGTAATAAAATGCCTGAAATTAGATTTATTTGTCTTAATGTATTTTCCATTTTATGACCATGCTTTTCCTATAAAATTTAATATGTATATTTTGTTTTTATAAGTTATGATAAGATAAAATTTATGTTTCAAGATCCTAGTAACAGATATTTTTTTTCTTTATCTATTTTCTTCTTTTATAAGGGTAAGAACCCTTTTGAAAAAGAATTGATTTTTACAAAATAAGAAAGAGTAAGCTTTTTAATTAAAAAAAAGAAAAGAATTTAACTTCCAACCTAAAAAATTTTCAAATATACCATATGTCAAATTATTGGCAAGACAAATAAATTGAAAGATAGGAAATAAAAAGAGTTGAGACTTGCAACCTATAATTAGAACTGGAGTTAGAAACATTAATAAATTTACCAGAGCAGAAAATAAGGAGGGAGAGAAAAATAGAGGTTAGAGTTTTGAAAAAGAAATGAATCAATATCTTCCCATAAAAGAAAATTGAATTAATTTTCATATTTACAAAGAGCTAATTGCTTCAATTGCATCTTTTTTTTCCACTATATTTGTTCTAATTTTAAGACTTCATTAATAAAGGCTGAACCTAACGATCATAAGAAAGCATTTTCGATTTCATAAGTTATTGTTTTTCTTTGTCAGTTTATTCTTTACAGTCAATCAATTAGTTGTAGAGTTGTGAAAAAATTTATTAAAAGCATTATTTATTTTATACATAATTGCTTAATTAACTAATGTATAAAATAAAGTCTATGAGCCTCCAAACAGCCCTCTCACATGATGGGGTGTTTTGGTAATATCCCCAAACACCCCCCTCTCACATAAGGGCCCTCTAGTCTTGTTTTAGAGTATTTTAAAAGTAAAATTGCGATAGAGTTCATAATTACGAGATTCAAGTTATAATTAAGTATTACTCTTAAATTGTTCTTAGTTGTTGATTTATTAAGATCGGATATTAATAAAGTAGAAAGACTAGTGCATGTTAAGGAAGCAGTCGATCTTATAAACTAAAGTATAAAAATACTTAAACAAATGTATAGGTGCTTGTTAGAAAATAAATTAATTGAACTAATCCGATATGAGAATTCTATATGGAAAGTTACATTTGTGTGTCTATGAAAATATTTATTGTGATAATTGTATAAGTGATCTTTAGACTTGAGATTGCCAAAGTTATCTTATATAGGCATTATTATGCTTTGATACTACTTATGACCTATTCTAATCATGGATAGTTCACTGAGTAGTCATTAGATGTAGTATGAATTATATGGAGGTAGTTGAGTAATCAATATATGATTCGTTAATTTAAAGTAATTAGGAAAAATATTATGTTGTTTTTATTAGTATTAATTTATGAAATCTTTGGCTAAAGTGAAATGAAAATTTGAAAATAGTTTTCAAATGTCATCAATAAAATCAATTAGTAATGGTGGTGAACTGATATGATTAGACTCAAATAGAGAAGATACTAATTTTTAGGCCTTATGTCTAATCAAAATACTATATGACAAAATGATTGAATTATACAGAAAAATTATGTACGGAAAAGTTAAGTTAAAATTACTTTGAAATTTGTAATATTTGGGTGATCATGACATGTTGCTAGTCACCAATTTTAATATATAATTATAAATTATTTAATTAAAGAATTAAATATAAATTAAGAGGAGTTTTAATTGATTTAATTTTAATTATGAATTAAAATTAAAATTAATAATAATAATAATAGCTAACATATTAGAAATTTAATAGGTTACATATATAGATCAACTGAAAAGAACAAAATTAATTAAGTTAGATTTAATTTTAAAGTTTTAGAAACTTCATGGTCAAATATATGATATTTGAGTTTATTAATATTAAATAATAATTATAATTAAAGTGCAACTTTAATTGTAATTATATTTAATTTTATTATTTTGAAATATCTTAAGTTTTTTTTTATATAAAAGAAAAAATATAAGAGGAGTTAACATTTTTTGTTTTTTTTTCTCAATTGTTGAGTTTTCAAAAAATTGCTTTTTGTAAATGCCGTTAGAGGTTAAACACATGCGATTAAAGTGATTCACTTAACATGATTCAAGAAGACGAAAATATGGATCAAGATTCACGATAAGGTACGAATTTAGATTTAAATTTTATTATATTTTATGATTTAATGTTATTATAATTTAAATGATCTTGTCTTTTTTGGAAATCGAACAAAATTTTTATTTTTTACTTTCGTTGCGCGATATGATCGCTTCACTATTTCCTAACATTCTTTTCATGAGTTATTCTTAAAACAGATACGATAATCTAAGGAATTTGCATTTTTTTTATGATGGTCGTAAGGCTATTCTTTCTTTTTTCAAGCAAAAACCAATAAGATCTTTAATAAGCATAGAAAAGATAACATAATTCAATCTCAATCATCTATGCCTAAATTTGGGCTTATGAAATTATTACTCATCATATAGAGCCTTTAAGACAGACTTTCAAGCATTGATATAAGTAAATTCACCACAATTAATTTACTTTAGTTAATTTCCTGGTTAATCCAATAGCTTCGTTCCTCTCATAAACAGTCTTTAATTTCTTGTCGAGATGAATAAGCACCGTTTGAAAATTCAGTTGGATAAAAGGAAATTTTGTTTAAATAATTAGCTTTTCTTTTTCTTTGGCTTCTCCTCAGGCGACTCCTTTTGAACTCAGAGTTCAAATAAATGGAACGTGTCTAGGAAATGCAATAAATGGTTTTTGAAATTCCAAAATAACTCTATATTTGAGTAGTAAAGAAGCAAGAGTACAAAATAATTCAAAGATAGGCCTTGTTTAATAGTAAAATCCAAGGCCTGGAAGTTTCATATCCCATAGCAAAGCATTAATTCCATCCAACAACTATGGCCTCAATCCCAATGAACTTAGCAATACCCAAAGGCATCTTCTTGGGTTTTGGGATCTTGGAATTTGTAACCGAGATAGAATGCAGCCCAAGTTACAGAAAATCATCCCTATATAAGTCCACCATCTTTAGCCCACTACTCATCAGGTATAGCACAGTACATCACAATCTACAGATTAGAGACCCAACAGCTTGTACTTTTTCCTTCGATACAAAAACCATGAAGAGTTTCTTCTGCTCTATGCTCTTCCTCCTAGGTTTCCTCTTCTGCTTAGCCACCATTAGTGAGACGGCAGTTCCATGCAACATGGTGGACGCCAGAGCAGCTGCCTGTGTAATGTTTGCCACAGGCAAAGCTCCGAAACCCACTCCTCAATGCTGCAGTGGCCTGCAACAGCTGGCTCAAACTGTGAAAACAGTGGATGACAAGAAAGCTATCTGCAGGTGTTTGAAGGAAGGAGGCAAGTCTTTGGGTGTTAAAGACGCGTTCTTGAGCAAGATTCCTTCAGCATGTAACATCAAAGTTGGTTTCCCCGTCTCCGTCAGCACCAATTGCGAATTGTGAGTATATCAATGGATATATATGCTACACTAGAATCATGCTTACAATTACTTTGAATTTTAGTACGTATTTTTCTAAAGTTTTGAATTGTTGGACTTAGTCTGATTCTTTGTTCAAATTTGCAGGATTCATTAAAATAAAAACGGGTGCCCTCAGTAATCGGAGAAATTGAGGACTGTCAAAGGTGGCACATTAGAATTAGGACAGTTTCTGAATAAAACAGTCGACAAGTAGCATGTTGTCTTTGTTCTACCCTTGGCATTTTCATTAATAAAACTTTGCATATAATAACAGAAGGTTGAGTTCAAGCTTATGTAACGGTTTCATTCATCCGTTCAGTTTTTTTCTTAAACGATATCATTTAAAGATTTCTCCTTAATTTTTAACTCCAAGCTTCCATTTAGAGAAGTGATCAAACAGACCGGAGAAAGTAGTAAATCATGATATAATAACGCTGACATAGGATCGACTTAGATTTACGTATGCATGATTAATAAATAGTTACTATTAATTACCTCTAAGTTGTAAAAAATATCCTAAGTTCCACATATTAAATATTCTTAAAGTTGCTTATATGCCAGTCCATTCTTTAAAATCCAAGCGATACAAGACAAAAGTCAGGCGCAGATTCATCCATGACTTGATATATTAAAAATGATTCATGTGCTATTTTTTTTCCATCTTCCACTTCATGCAATTGAGCACTAGCGGAGGTTTATACATGAATTAGGCACAAACAGTATGAAGCATATGCTGAAGTATTAACGTATTTCTCATAGGAGAATAATGTATGTCTTCCTCTTAAAATAATATACTTACTATAATTCAAACACTTTCAAAATTTAACTACACAATGCAAAAACATGCTACTCCAATTCAAAAGTAATAAAAAACGCAAACTTAATTCAAAATTTGTAAAGAACTAAAAAAATAAACGAACACTTTAGGAGAAACAGAGTAATTTGATTCAAAATTAGCAAAAGGTTTTCTTAAAAATACAAAAGATAAGAATTTATATATGTTACAAAACCAAAAACCTAATAATAAAGATAAACTTGTCTTTAACTTTCTTAAATAAAATAAAACACTTAGAATATAAATTATTCTAAATAGAAAATACAGATATGACTATTAATAGCAGTTTGGTGCCATCAATGATACCGTTGATATGTATCATTGATCTCCTACTTTTTTTATTTCCAACTCCGTGATAGTCTCCTCCACTTGTAAAAATAACTTGACCTCAAGTTATGATAAAAGATATCAAGTTGTTTGTATTCAAAAGTCTTTGTGGGTTTTAATGCCTGTGAAACTTAATGAAAAATATTTTCTTTATGTCTTGACTTAATTATGATTTTTTGCCTTCTTTGAAAGATCCAAATTATTGGATCCAAGTTCTCCTTCTTTCACTTCTTTAGCTAGTAAGAATAGTACCAGTAAATATATCGTAACTTCTTATGATCTAAACACCAAAATTGCTAGTACACTAAATTGAGATCTAAATCCATCTTGACTTCAAACAAATCAAAAAGAAAAGTAATGTTAAAGAATAATCCTTTCATCGCTAACACCATGTCAGATGCTTCCTCTACGAACTTTATTTCATGAGACCCCTTGACCAAAATTTTATGTTATTGTGTGATTCCATTATAAGAGTACAATCCTTTTTAAATTTACATGGAGCTTGTATAATCTTCTACCGAGGAATAAGTTCCATAATACCCATGCCTAACTAATACTTGTCAGTTAAGCACATTAAAATTTTCCAATCAATTTCTTCTCGAACAAAAGCTTCTTCATACTTTTCTAAACCAAGATTCCTAAGCCATTTAATAACATGAGACACATCCAATTACTTAATAATTTATGTTTTAAGTGCTTTATTTGTGAGAAGGTGAGTGTTAGATAGCACAACACATGATATTTTCTAGATAGAGTATACTGAAAATTATATGCAAGGCTATCTAATATGATTAAACCACTAATGAGATAAGAGACACTGTTATGTTTATATTTGTTACCTAATAGAATTAATCTATATTATTGTTATTTTTATATTTGTTAATAACTATTCAACTAGAAATACAACCTTATACTATCAACTTACTACTATTTTAATGAATACTATGAATACTAAATAGATTATTTGATTGAGATAATCTAACACATCTGCCTATAAACATCTAGTAAGTTTTTTATGCTTCATCCAAAAGCAATTTTTTTTAAACTTCAAAATATAGCCAATTTTTTGTAAACCTCTAAATAAAAGATAAAGTCATTCAATCAAGCAATTCATCCATATATAGACTTTTAACTTTGGATTGGAACTATTTATGCATGTGTTTACAAAGAAAATGACAAATTGTAGTAGTGAGTTCGCTTTGCAGTCTTGAAATTGATATAAATGGTAGCTTAAAATTGAATTATAAAAAGAAGTCTTGAAATTGGTACACAAAAGACTAACCCATATATTGCTTGTAACATATTCATTGCAAAACATAGTGAAAATTGGATTACTTGTAGTCGGTATTAAAAGGTCCACCACTGCTTGGAGAAATCACTATCACCAATGCTTTACCTCTAATATAATTCAAACAAAATTGTTGTTATTCAAGGGCCCTAATTCATTGGACCATAAGAAGTGAATAAAATAATGAAAACTAACATTATGGTGGGACACAAATAATGACAAATACATATGCAAATGTCAGTTTATCGGAGAGGGATAGAGATGGCATGTGAACTTAATTAGTCTAGGTGGGAAAGGGATGTAATTTTGGCTACTAACTAGTTGCAAGTGTCTTTAAGGACTACCAATATCTAGAAAGAAATTTGTAACATATGGTAGCATAGTGGAAAATTTTTGAACGAGTATTATGAATAGTTTAAGAAACTTTATGCAAGCTACCCTCATCATCAAATTTATGATTAGCTCCTTATTCAATACTTCTATAAGGGACTTCTTTTAATTGATATAAACATGAATGAAGCCCTAAGTAGGAGAGTGTTGGCTAACAAAATTCTTAAAGCAGTCTGAAACCTAATTGCAAATATGACCTAACTCTTAGCAGTTTAGAATAAGATCAAATCAGCAATCCAAGCATGTTAATAAAGTAAATGTTTCTTCCCTTAAATAACATATTGACATTCTTAATTTTTTCTTATGCCAAATGGTTGTAAGAAAGATGGAGATAATAAAGGTTTGTGAAAATTGTTCAATTATAAGACATCCAACTGATATATGCCTAATTTTGTATGTGGATTCATTTAAATAAGTTCATGCAATAGGTAGATTTCTTAGACAACCACAAAGAAATTACAATCTTTTTTTTTCTAATACATGTAATTTAGGCTGGAGTGATCACCTCCCTCTTAGTTATGATAAGACACTAACAAATAAACTTGCACATAAATTTCATCAATATTCATAGCCCAGCCTTTTTAGGCAACAATTGACTTAAAACTCTGATTTTGATATGTTTCCTGAAAATATTATTAAGAATTGAGCTACCAGTACTATGTGATTTCAATAAGAGGTAAAAATCAATATTTATATTTTAGAGAATCAAATGAAAATGAAAACTTCAATTAGTCAGTTACAAGAACTAATTTATGGTAGGTTACCCTCTCAAACTATCATAAATCCTAATGAGAATGCTAGTGCAATAATATTGAGGAGTAGAAAAGAGTTGGAGTTATTAAATAAATATCACCCGAATCTACATTGTAAGAGGAAAGAAATAAAGGTGCAGTAGAAAACAAATCCTATAATGACATTGCATCAACAATTAAGTCTTCTCCTTTTAAAAAATAGAAATATATTCCCTTGAAGCTTTGGGTTGGTCAAACAGAACTATGAGCATAACATAGATTTGTATGAGATTTTCCATAAATGCAAGGTAAATATTCCATTCTTTAATACTATTAAGAAAGTGTCTTTTTACATTAAAATTTTCAAAGAATTGTTCCTAGAAAAATAAACAAAAAAACTTAATTATGAGAAAATAAGAGTGGGAGAAAATGTGTTTACAGTAATTTGGAAGAACTTCCTTAAAAATTATGCTGATCTTGGTATGTTTTACTTTCCTTATATGATAGGTGGCATTATAATTTAAAAGACAACGTTAGATTTATGAGTATTTATCAATGTCATGTCATAATTTATATATGTTGCTCTTAATCTTGGACCCTTAAAAAAATTGGGGTAGTTATTTAGTTAGTTGATAGACCAAACATCTATCCTAAAGGTTTAGTTGAAAATTTTATCGTTCAAGTTAATGATAAATTGATTTTTTGTACTAATTTTCATGTTCTTGATATGGAAAAAAATGATTAAACATGCTCGATTTTGTTAGAGGAACCATCCTTTTAAAAAATCAAAATTAAGATAAATGTTCATAATGGCACACTTATAATAGAGTTTGAAGGAGTTGTTATGTAATTTAAAATTTATGCTATCATGAAATATCCTAATGATGATTATTTTATTTGTTTAGTTGATATGGTTGAATTTTTAATACATGATATTTATGAGATTGATGGAAAAGACAATAAAAAATTTCCATTATTAAGGATATTGAGAAAAAAAGATAATGAATTCAAATTAGTAGCTAATTTATAAGAGACTATGGTGGCATTGAATGAATCCCTAGAGTTGAAATTAGTAGGTAATTTGTCTTATATTTAACTTTCAATGCCTAAAAAATGACTCATATCTTTTATTTTGTAAACACTTGTGTTATAGTTAAAACCACCATCAGAACCAGAATAATAAATGGAGGCATCACGAGCCAACAACATTAACCAAATACAGCCTTTGGTAGGCAACTCGAGTTTCCAATTTAATCTAGTAAATTTTCATTTTTGTTTAATATATCCCTTTTAGTGCATTTTCAGTTCAGATTTTTAGTGTTAATTTTGGTGCATTTTCAACTCCCTTTTATTGCTTTTACCTCCCATTGTCTCAATTTATGTTTCCTCTAACTATTGTTGTAATTGCATCTCTACATGAAGTTGCCTCATCCTCCCACTCTATAGTTAATGTTAACATCCCCTCTTCCACAAAACTTTAAGGAAATTGTCATTTTTTTATATTTTCATTCATCTTATTTTACTTAATTTTACAAACCTTAAAGATAATGTTTTGCTTAAAGGAGAATGAACTTGGTCATGTTAGTTTTATTTATTTATTATTATTTGGTTATATTTATGCTTTTGTCATAAATTTATGTTTTTCACTTGTTAGTGTGGGAATAATTTACAATTGCTTTACTGATGCTTGTGTTTACAATGATTTAACTAAACAGTTTGCATCAAATTTATTTTAAGTGGATTGAATTATATACATGTCACAGGATTAAATTGATAAGTACAAGTGCATCACATAATAAATGGTTAAATGAACTAGGGATATGAGGTTAAATAAACTTTGACAATTGCATGATAATGCATTATGTGATGTCGAGGTGAATTGACTTAGATCGTGAGCTTTTAGTTTGAAAAAGATTGAAACATTAATGTGAATATATGATTTTCATTTTTTATGTGTGGTATTATTTTATATGAATATAATCTCGAGAACTTGCTTTGAACCATTTTACACCTTACTGGTATATGTACGCATGAAAATGATAAAGGCCTTCTTTGGTTTAAACCTTGAGCTCAAATAACTAACCCAATTTAATATCCCTAATAAACCTGATTGAGCTACAACCACCCTTCTTTAGATTATGAACCAAATTTCAAACTAGAGAATATAGTTAAATATCCTCACTCAACCATATATATATTAATAGGGCATTTACACTAAAAATTCAAGTTACATACTCATTGTAATTTCTTCTCACAATCATCCTTACTGCTCATTTAATTCCTTAGTTTTTTGAAACATTTAGGCCATCATCCTTGATTATTCAAATATTTAAAGAAAAAGCGAAAGAAAAAAAGGGAAAAATAAAAAATAAAAAAAAGAAAATAGCAAAAATAAATTCAATATTAAATCTATAGTCCTTATAGGGAGGTGGTTAATTCAAGCATTCCTTGATATTCTTAAGTGTGATGAGAACTTTGATTTTAACTTGGATTTTTTTTAACCCTAGATGTGTTTAAATGCTTTGTTGATGTTTATAGTTTTAACCTTTCTTATCTATTAATCATCACCTTTGGCCTCAGTCTAATTAAAACCTAAAATATAGACCTTTTGATTTATTCATGTTTATAATCTAGGTGGTGGAGATTTGGTATATATGCAAGCATATGGTAATGTATTTAAATTAGAAAAAATTTAGCAAAACACTAAACCTTGAAACGCATGAGTGGAAAGAGTGATAATTATCAGGAAATTCTTGTCATTACTTAAGTTTTAATTAGTTTAAGTCTTAAAATATGCATATTCTTTTATATCATGAGAAATGGATTAATGAAATTTTTTTGGTTATTTCAGTTTGAATAGAAATTATTGGTTGCTCGAGGATGAGAAAAACAGAAGTTTGGGTGATTTGATAGTGATTATAATTGTTATTATTATGGTTTTCAATTTCCCCTCTTTGTATGTAAATTGGGCTTAATCTGATGGAATTATTTGTCATCTGCAATTAGGGATGTTGGAAAATTTTTTGAGCAAAAAATGGTCTTGAATAAACAAAGTGAAACAATCAAATTCTAACTTGAAGATGGAAAATGCATAAAAAAGGTAAAAACCTTACTACTAACTAAGTATGGGCACATTTAGTAGTTAGAGCAACTAAAATATATGGGAGAACATGCCTTTTAGGTTTTTAAGAATAATCTTCTTTTCTTTCTTCTTTCTTCTTTCTAATCGTCACTTTCCTATGGCCTTTAGTAGCTGAATTTTTGTTCTTTTTTGAAGGAAATTGAGGCCTTGAAATTCTAGGATTGTGAGATGTTTTGATTTTATTGGAATTTAATGTGTTTGTTCACATATTAAACTATTTGTTTTGTTTTTATGCTTTATGATTGCTTCAGTTAATAGTTAAGGAATATTACTAGTTGGTTAATTCTAATGGTCTACTAATAAATTAGAAATTGAATTTATAATTATTCAATCCCTTTAATTTATATAGTGATTAGAATTTAATAATTTGCTATGTTAGAAATTTTTTTCTATAAGAAACATTTTAACTAGATTAACAGTAATCGTGGATGTTTATGTTGTCTGGCTTTATTAAATTTTTATTACTTATTAATT
>JAOXYD010000007.1:800811-819796 GCA_028565735.1 Pinacopodium congolense
TAATTAAAATAAACATTTTGAAAAGATATATTACAATATATCTACTTCACTATACATATATATTAATAAATAATCAATTAATAATATTTTTTAGTTCACCTATCATGTTAGTAGTGATACATAGTCACTATTTTATGTTATCTGTCATGTCAGCACCTTTATCACATTAGTACCATGTCATATGGGATTCACTCAAAAAAAAATTTTAAGTGTTCTTTAGGGCTTGTTTATTTTGGTTTTCGTTATTGTTTTTGATTTTTTATTTTTTTAAATACAAAAATCGATAAAGAAAATACACTAATACAGCACAGAAATCGATAAAAAAATATAATTACTAATACAAAAATACAACAAACACAACACAAAATTACAATCTATAACCCAACTAAATATCTATTATGATAAAATACAGAAGGTGTCTTTAATATTTTTAAAAATATAAAAAATATTTGATAATTTAAAAAAGTATTTTAGGTAAAATGATATTTACTCAGCTTTGTTAGTATGCTCAAATTTAAACTTGTAGATTTATTAATGGTGTTTCCAAATATTTCGCTCTTAACTTGAATTATAATTGTATTATAACCGATTTAAAATTAACAAAACCTTTAAGAATACCTAGTCATAAAATAAAAAAAGATTAACAAGCTATCTGTTCTTATGCACAGTCCCCAATATGTATAAACTTTAAGACAAAGTTTTAACAAATTGTAAGACGTATCTTACAAACATCCTTGCTTTAAAAAAAAATCAGTAGAATATACGTTTTATTTTTTTACTTTTATATAAAAATTTTAAAAATAAATTAATATTTGACGGTATTAAAAAAGATTCCAATATCAGACTATCAAAAATCTAATTTTTTATTTCTTGATATTATTGACGTGACTATTTTTAATTATTATATTTTATTAACAATTTAAATGAAGCCTTAAATCATTTTTAGAGTTTAATTTATGAGTTTAAAATTTTCAAAACAAGATTTAAGAATTTAAGTTGGCATAAGTTCATTAAAATTTTATCATATTAATAATTATAAAAATTCCTCTCTAGAAAAATTCATTTTCATCATTCAAAAAATTTATAAATGTTTTCTAAATTTAAATTTTAACCTTATTAAATAATAAAATGTTTTATAAAATTTCATAAAACCGTAAGAGTTTAAAAACATTCCGTTTTTATTTTTATTATTTTCATAACTTTTTGTATTTTTACGATATTGTATTTTGTATTTTTATATTATATTAATATATATTTTTAATTTTTTAAAATTTAAAATTTAAAACTAAAAAATTAAAAAAATAGAAACGAAAAATCAAAAACAAAAACCGTCACAAACTTTATAGCTTTGGTTTTAAGTTTTGATTTTTTATTTTGTTAAATATAAAAATTAAAAAAATAACATACTAACACAACATAAAAATCAAAGATAAAATACATAAATTAATACAAATATATAAAAATTATAATTAAAAACTACACTCCGCTGCTAAACCACCGCTAATATCACGTTGCCAAGTTAAAGGCTCCCCGTACCTATGTTCCTTTTTAGAGCAAAACAGGGCTGAAGCCTGAGGCCTGAAGCCTGAATTTGCAGAAGCCCTTAAGGCACAATCCCAAGAACCTAACGTGGCATTGCCAGAGCCCAAGCAGACAAAGTCTTCTTCAATTACTCTTCCCTCTGCATTACCTAAACAAAGAAGAGAGGTAGAGCAAGCAAGATCCCAATCGGGAAAATCTTCCCGTGGAGCAATTTCCTTCGTTACTGTTTCTCAGTGCTTGCTTACACAGATGGAGGAAATAAATGCCTTCAATAAAACTCACTTGAGTTTATTACTGAAAACGTGGGGGAACAAGCATTCAATCCAACCCTGTCAAAATATTATTATCCTAATTGCTGAATGTTCACGTCTCCGGATATTAGGTAAAAGTTACAAGAGAAATAGTTTAATTTTATTTTTAATATTTTTAAAAATATTATTTTATTTTTAATATTTATAAAATGATATAATTTATCTTTTAATATTATAAAATAATACATATTATTACTTACCGTTTGTAAAATAGTATATTTTACCTATTAATATTTATAAAATGGTATAATTTACCTCTTAACACTAATTTCGTTAAAATTTTATTAGATAAATATTAAAATTTTTAATATTTTATAAATGAACAATTAACTAATTATTAAGAAGATAATTAACAAAATCTTAATAAATTTAATATTAAAGGAGTATTTTACATTATTTTGTAAATATTGAAAGAAAAATATACTATTTTACAAATGTTAAGAGATAAAGTGATACATTAAAAAGTGTTATGAGACAATTTAAACTTTTTAAAAAATATTAGAAAGTAAATTATATTTTTTGCCCTTAATATTACTTAACATCGCTAATTTTTTCAAGAAGTTTGGTTTAACTTTTTATTTTTATATATTTTTTGATTTTTTTCAATTTATTATTTTTTATGCACTATATTAATGTGTTGTTTTTTTATTTATGTATTTTAAAAATTAAAACTAACATTCTAACTAAACATGTTCTTAAACATCAATAATATATTGTTGTTGCTAAGCCAGCTAAATCGACACACTACATCTAAATATTAGGGATAATAAATTATTTTAAAAAATAAGAAGCAAGTAATAGTAATTAATCTTTAAAAAAATTTTGTTTTAATATTATTTAAAAATATTTAAATTTAAATTTAAATTACTTAAAAATTATACTCTGTTAATTTTTTGCAAATAGAGCTAACAAAGTTTGACATGTGAATAATCATATGATAAAAAAGTGCATACGTAGATATTCATGTATATATGACAAACTTTAAAAATTTTCAAACTAATTATTAAAATTTTAAAACTTTTTATTATAGGGTCTAACTTTTAAAAGTTTTAATATAATGATCAACTTTTAAAATTATTTAAATTAGATCAAAATTAATTTTTCTTTATAAAAATAACCAATTATTAATATAATAATTTTTATCAAAAATATTATATAACAACTTCTAAATTTAGTTAATAAATATTTAATTACATGTTAAACTCTTTTTCAAATGATATCTAAGATTTAAATTGGATAAGTCTTTGACTTAAAGAAAACAATTCACAAATAGATTTTTTAAATTAAATATATGATAGCCATAAGATATCTTTTTATAAATAAATTTAAATTTAAAGATATATTATTATTTTATAATAAATAAATATATATATTAATTTATCCATTCAAAAGATTGAACATTATTTAATAAAAAAAATTAATGTAGGGTCTTACTATAAGTTATTAAAAAATTTTAATTGATATTTTTAATACTTCGATCAAGTACAATAATTTATTTGATAATTTTGATACCTCATTAATTTAATCTTTTTATAATATATATAAAATAAATTTTTTTATAAATACTATGTTTGAAATAAGATCACATTAAATTAAATTAAATTAAATTTTAAGTAATCAAATAATTATTTGTGTTAATTGTTAAAATTTGTCTATTATAAATTTTTATATCATTATGTTTATTAATTTTGCATTGATAGTAATTGAAAAAGTTCAATGTATAATTTTTTTTTCTTATAGTGAAACCATAAATCAAGATTGTTCCAATAAAATAGTTTTCAACTGTTTTATAGAAATAAATTCTTTTTATGTTTATATTTATTATTTATTATAAATCAATATTATATCTTTAAATCTAAATTTACTTATAAAGATATTTTGTAATTACTATATATTCAATTTAAAATATTTATTTGTAAATTATTTTTTAAGTCAAAGACTTGTCAAACTTAAATCTTAAATATCTTTTAAAAGAGAGATTAAGATATTAAATATTTGTTCATTAAATTTTAAAATCATTATACAATATTCTTTAATAAAATACTGATATATTAATCTATTAATAATTTTTTATTTTTATAAGAAAAAATTAATTTTAACTTAATTTGAAAGAATTTTTTAAAAATTGTTCACTAAATTGAAAATTTTTAAAAATTTGACACTAAAGTAGAAAAATTTTAAAAATTGATCGCTAGATCAAAAATTTTAATAGGATAGCTAATGATAAGATTATATATATAGACATTTACGTATGTACTTTTTAACATGTAAATATCCACATATCAAGCTTTATTAGTTGCGTCCGTAAAATATAGAGTCTATCTTTTTATTTGAATTGAACGAATTTTTAAAAGATTAGTAATTAAATTAAAAAATTTTAAAAGTTATACACTAAAGTGAAAAATCTTAAAAGATTAGTCACTAACAAATTTATTATTCCTAAATATTTTTTAATACACTTAAATTTTTTTAACTTAAATGTATCACCAAAAAAAAAAAAAAAGAAATACACTTAAATATTAAAAAGTTAATAATGAAATGTAAGGACCAGTGTATTAAATACCGTACTAGTACCGATATTGGATTAGCCCCAAAAACGGTATTGTACCAGTACCGGTTAATACAGTACCATTTCGGATAATTATTTAAAATTATAAATTAATTTCTAAATTTTATAAAATTTACAAAATGATCTATAAATGTATTATATTATATAGTTTTTATCTTAACTTTAAAATTAAAAAGATCAAAATACAATATTTTTCCTTCAAAAATTTTTTTAATTTTCTTTAAAAAAAATTTTTTTTTTTAATACGAATCAATATTTGAATTCGGTATTAATTTTGACCGTTTCGTACTATTTTACCGGGCCGATACCGACCAATATGACACGAAATGTGATGCCCTGGTATGCAGCACCCAGCATCATCTCAGTAATACCAAAAGCCATTTAAATAAGCCAGCTTTGTGGAGCTTAAATCAGGTAGTTCTTTGAATAATTGATATTTAAAGATGTTCTACATTACCAATTAAAATTATTATGGCTTTATACGCATTTCAAGAAATTTTAGTTGGACAGTTTCTTTTCAGTTCCCATTTATTGAATTTGAAACATCAAATTGTGATTGATCTTGCATTTTACTGTTCCAATTAAATTTCAGTTTTCATGATTTCGGTCTTTCTTCAACTGTGCATGTTATTATTCATTTGAATCGTGCTCTGCGGTATTCTCTTTGACCGTCAAACCGAAAGTTTCTTTCTTCCAACTGAAGATGATGGGGACTAAAACAAAATCATCATTAATTTCTCCCGCACACCTTTCCACTGTTGGAGGGTCAAGCTCTAGTATCACCCAATCAGTTACTTTCAGTTACCTGAAATGTACTGTGTGTATTTTACTTGGGGTCCATGTCCATCTACAGTTCAAATTTGGCAACAGCAACATTCAGTCATTGCTACTATTTGTCACTGTTGTAAAGTTCCAAAGCTTAAGGGCATGTGGTCAATCCCACTGCAGTCAGACTTTCAAACCTAGAAGCCGACTCGCATGTTCTTAACTCCTTTTAAATCGCTTCACAACTAACAATCCCGATCTTATGACTGCATTTTTTTTTATATTATAGTCATATTTAACAATGTCAATCATATTTGTAATTATTTCCCAATTAGTTGTAATTACTGCAATCCGGTCTCAGTGATATGTGGAATTAGTTCTTATTTAAACTTATAGCATGAAGATAACAATTTCACTTCATGCATGACCAGTGCTTATACTTCTAGTCATCAGAATATGTAGTAAGAAGTCAACTGGTTGTAAGTTACACCGAGGTGTTACTTAGTAAACTATAGCAAGCTCAGTGAGTAAGCTAAAATTCTGAATTCCAACCCTCTAGTCAGTTCCAAAACACAAGTACGCATGGAGGGCAATAGTTGAGAACTGAAACCCTAGCTAATTAAGAGGGTCAAAGTGGAACACTACTCGCATGCATCAAGGCTATCAAGCTAGGTTTCATTTGATTATATTTGGCACCAGCTAATAGAGACAAAGGTAATTAATGGGTAAAGGAGGGAACTCACACATATTTAGGAACAATATTCACATTCTTCAACTAATGAATGCAAAAAACATATTTGACTACGTCTAATGGATAAAACAATTCTGTTTAGAATGGAAGCAAACGACAAGGAGAAAAAAAAAAAAAGAAAAAGAGGCTACATATGGGATCAAATCTTTGGCGCCCATATGTACAGATGGCTACAGCCAAAGTAATTGTTAAGTTGGCCGGTAGGCGGCTGACGATGAGGAGTGTTAGATGTCTTTCTGGCACGCATATATATATATATATAATGGCGGAGAAGATAATTAATTAAGCCATTCGAATTCTTCATATATAATTTAATCACCGGATACAGGCAATCGTCAGCGATGGAGCAGCACAGAGCCAGAGCTAATGTTGGCATGTTAATGAGTCACGATTTGGGTCATATTTTAAGGAAGGAAATATATTCACATATTTTAATGTGGCCGTGACTAAAATATGCAGGAGGCTCACATGGCGGATTCTCGGAGCCTCTGTATACGATACTCAGAGAATCCCAGTTCGATTTTGTTATCTTGTAAACCACAGGACTGCATGCTACTTGCAGTTGTTTACTATTTGAAAAAATTAAAAAAATAGATATAAGGCATTAATTGCCCCCCAATTTTACATATATAATTTATTAAACATTTAGAAGTTCTTCGGTTGGATTATTTGATCCATACACCTATTATACACACATAATGTCATGAACGGGTTTATTTATTAAATTACATTTAAGCTTACATTAATACGGTGAAAGGGTTAAAGGCTATTCTTGATTTGCTTTTCACATTGTGTGCGACCTACGTATTGTGACTCGTAAATTTTTGAAGAAAAACGAAGTCTCTCTCTCTCTTTTTTTTTTTTTTTACAGTTTAAATAAAAACCCATACAGTTGTATAATAAGGGATATTTTCACTATCTACTAGATATCTTTTATATTACTGGAAAGTCCTAGTTTTCACCACCTAAATTAAACAAAATAGCTTAAGGACGTTCACGTGAAGAAAAAATGACGTAGCGTAAAAATGTACTACTCTAATTCAAAAGTAATAAAATTACAAATCTAAATCACGATTTATAATACAAAAATTTTATGAGAAAAAAAGATTTCAATATGATTGATTGACAAAAAGTTGTTCTTAGTTACAAAGATAAGTATTTATTTGAACTTTAAACTTAAAATCTAATACTGTAGATAGAAATATCTTTTATAATATAAATAAAAGTAAAATACTAAAAAACATAAATTTTCTAAGTAAAGAAACAATATTTCGATCGTTAATAGTGGTTCTAGGTGACTATAACGACTTCGTTGTAATGGGTCGTTAAAATCCCACAAGCTAATTCATAGATGTGACCTAAACCGTGGGATTTATGCAGACGATTTTATGTTTTCTCTCACGGGCATGGCTCAAACTATGACATTCTTTTTGCTCTTTAACGACAATTTTATGTGAACATCAACATTGCTGTTGATCTCCTGAATTTTATTTTTATAATTTCACGTTAATCCCCTCTACGTATAAAGAACTTAACCTCAAGTTGTTCTCTAGATAGCAAACTTACACTCTAGAAAATAGAGGAAAATACACAAAACTTTGAAAGTCATATTGATATTACCTATCTACGAAGGTAACTAAACTACATAGGTATTATCATTAATCATTTTCATGATCTTGAATGGTCTACACTCCCTTATCTTCAACTTATGGTGATGTTCTACAATTTTTTTTTCCTAAAAAATACCATTACATCATCCCCCTTTTCAAATACTTGAGCCCTCTGGTGTTGACTAACATTAGCCTTAAATTTTGCGTTAGCTCTTTCATGTCTCTCTTTTACTTCATCCCATGCCTCGTAGGTTTCTTTGGTTAATTTCGCTACACTTACATTAATATTAAAATCTGAAGGTAACTTAATAAAGTCTATAGATATGTTAATATATACCACAGAGAATGGAGATCGGTCTATAGAACTATGGATAGCATTTTTATAGGCAAATTCAGCTTGTGTGATAAGAAAATCTGAATTTGTCGGCTTATCATAATAAATGCATTACACTAAGTTACCTAACATTCTGTTTATCACCTCTGTCTATCTATCTATCTATCTGTGCATGAGCTATACTATTTTTCTTCAAAGATGAATCGAACATACTTCATAAAGTTCTAAAAAAATAGCTCAAAAACCTTAGTTTCTCAATTAGATGTAACTAATTTTAGAACTCCATGAAGTCTTATAACCTCTCTAAAAGATAGCTCGACAATGGTTGTTGCATTTGTTGTTTTCTTACATAGTAGA
This sequence comes from Pinacopodium congolense, assembly GCA_028565735.1. Lineage (NCBI taxonomy): Eukaryota > Viridiplantae > Streptophyta > Magnoliopsida > Malpighiales > Erythroxylaceae > Pinacopodium > Pinacopodium congolense. The sequence goes on from JAOXYD010000007.1 coordinate 809,051, forward strand.
AAGTACACTATCTTTAAGAATTTAGCAATCATCACAAAAACAGAATCTATGCCTCTTTGCATTCTTAGGTAACCCTAACGCAAAATCTATGAAAAAGTTTTCCTAAATGTTATTAGGCACAGGAAATGATATGTATAATCTAACGTTTGATGGATGACCCTTCTATATTTGATAGGTATAACACTGAGAAATAATAAAACGATGTCTCTCATTAACTTAGGGAAGGAGAACATCTTTCATACCTCCTCAAGCATGTTGTCTCTACTCAAATGTCTAACTAATCTTCCTCCGTGTAAAACTTAAATCTCTTTCTACCTCAATGATGTTTGCGGAATGCATAGCTAATTGTCCTTCATCATAAACCTATCATAAATGTAGTAATCTTTATATGGCTTCCTATCCTGGCATGTTTGTCATATTTTCTTAAAAAAATCATCATCAACATACAAGTCCTTCATGTGATTGATTCCATTAACTTCCACTGTCAACATCTTGATCACGGCTACTCTTCTACTCAACACATCCACTGCTAAATTGCCCATCTTAGCCTTATAAACAAGTATATAGGAAACTTGTCGAAATATACTGAACATCTAACATGCATCTTGGCCCTCAACTATAGTTGACTCCTCAAGTGCTTCAATGCTTAGTCATCCCTATAAAGAATAAATTCCTTTCCAATCAAATAGTGCTCCCACGTTTTTTAAGGTTCTTATAACTACATAGAATTCTTTGTCATATGTAACCCATTTTTACCTTGTCTCACTTAACTTCTCACTGAAGTATGTAACCAATCTCTTCTTTTGGGATAGGACTGCCCCAATACCTACTCCACTTGCATCACACTCTACTTCAAATAATTATTCAAAGTCTACTAAGGTTAGGATGGGTGTTGTACAAAATTTCTCCTTAGTCAGGACAAAGCTCTTTTCTTTCTCTTTCTCCCACTTGAACTTTCCCTTCTTCAGACATTCAGTAATAGGGACTACAAATCTATTGAAATTTTTAATGAATTAAATATCGCCAAACAATGGAAACTCCTCACATCTCCAATGGTTTTTGGTGTAGGTCAATCTTTAATGACCTTGATCTTTTCTTCATCCACACGGATGCCATCCCTTCCTATAATATATCCAAGGAACAATAAGCTCTCAGTCATGAGTATGCATTCCTTTAAGTTAGCATATAGTTTATTTTCTCTTAAGGCCTCAAGCACACACCTTAGATGCTTCACATACTTTTCAATAGGTCTATTATAGATAAGAATATCACTAAAATGAACTATTGTTAACTTGCCTATGAAAGGTCGCAATACCTAATGCATAGGTGTATAAAAGTGTTAGGTTTGTTGGACAATCCAAACAACATGATTAACCATTATACAAGCTATCCTATGTCTTGAATGTTGTCCTTTACTCGTCTCCACACTTGATCCTTATTTGATGGTATATTCTTCGAAAATCAATCTTATAGAAAATAAAGGTTCTATTCAGCTGATCCAACATATTATCAAAACTCAAAATAAGAAACTTATAACCAATAGTAATCTTTTTTATTGTTTTGCTAATACACATCCTTCAAATACTATCCCTCTTTTATTTAAGTAAGGCTGACACTATGCATAGATTCATGCTTTCTTGAATATGGCTTTTAATGATCAGCTCATTTACCTTCTCTTATAAAATTTCATTCTCCTTTGAGCTTATCTTATAATGAGGTAGATTAGGTAGAATGGCTCCTAGAATTAAATTAATGTGTTGTTGGATGTTACACATAGGCAGCAATCCCTTGGGTAACTCCTTAGGAACCCATTTGTGAACTCCTCTAAAGTGTATTATACCTCATAAGGCATTATAGGTTCAGGCTTATTTCCTACTGTATCCTTCCCCTTAACTATTAATAGATGTGCCTCCCCTATTTCCTTCATCTTACCCATAAACTTGCCCTTATTATTCTCCACTAGCAACATGGGTTTTTACGCCTTTCCTTAAGACTTCATGCCACTGATAGGTACTAGAATTTATTTCACACCATCCTCCATAAACTAGTAGGTGTTCTTTCTTCCCAAATGCATCATATCTACATTAAACTGCAATAGCATTCCCAATGGAATTTGACACGCATCTATCTCTACTACGTCACAATAATATTCATATTGATATTTTCCAATAGAAAAAGACACTTTACATCATTCTTTAACCATAGTCTCCCTGGCTTCTTTAATCCACCTAATATTAGATGGCTTCAAGTGTGGCTTAGTAGATAATTTTAACTTCTTTACCATCGCTTCTCTTATTATTATTATTTTTTACTTCCTTCATCGTTGATAAGCTTGCATAAGATCCCTTGCACCAAACATCTCATACGAAATAGTTTATACCTTTATAATCATCATGCTCCTTATGTGAGAATACCAATCACCCATGAAGGCATCTTGATCATCTCCTTCTTACTCCTACCAATCATCCCTCTCCAGTGTAAACACCTCCACTTCGTCTTCATCTTCATGTTATTCCACCATGTTTACTGCTCTCCTCTTTAGTCACTCACTAGATTTATGTCCCAGTTTGTTACATCTATAATACTTTTGTAGAACTGATTTAATGTATAGATTGGTTGGTTTTGAAGCTACTAGAGCTACTTTACTAAATTTCTCACTAGTAACATTGCTTTTGCTAGTACTATTGTGCATTGGGATTGTGTTTGCCACATCCTTCCCTTTATCGCTAGAGTTCCCATCCTTCTAATATTGCCTGAACTCCTTGGGGTTCTCATTTAGTAGGGACTCTTCCTTTGTAGCCAAATTCCTAACATCCTGCATTATAAACACTATCTGAATTCTGATCTTTTCCTTTACACTCAATCTCATCTCCCTTAAGAATAATGAAACTTATTGAGGTTAGGATCTAAATAACTTGTTGTGAGCTACATATGTAAGAAACTCCACTTTGTTCTTATAATATAACCTTGCTAATATGCATTGAAAAAATACTGCTTATAATATGATGATAGGAATCTCCCTCTTAATATCTGCTTCATTTTCCTCTATGAAGAAATTAGATTTCTTCCTTCTTTCCTTCTTTTCTCCTTCAACTGTTTCCATTATACTGAAGCCCTTCCTTTTAGAAAATAGGCCACTAACTTAACATGTCCTCTAAAATCTTCGTGTAATCAAAGAATTGCTCCACTTCTACTAACCAATATAGGAAGTATTCAATATGTAGATCTTTGCTAGAAGATAAGATATCCATCTTTAGCGTATATTCATAATCTCCTCTACGTTTTGACTAAATTATCTCTTCTTCATCACTTGAATTTTTTTCATGATTCCAAGATATAGGATTTATAATATGAGGATGCCTTGTAGGATTGCCTTTCCTATCAATTATTATATTGTTATTTGCTTGCAACAATGCTTGTGATTGATCTTAAATCCATGTCAGTTGCCATTCCATATTACTAATTGACTCCCTTTCTTCTTTGATTGTTTTCCAAACTTCAAGTAACTTATGAATATCGTCATTGGAGTTGTTGGCTATTGTCAAGGCTTTGTTAATATTTAAGGCAATGTAGAAACATGATACTCTAATCCAAAAGTAACAAAAATACAAATTTAATCTGAGATTTGTAAAGAACTCAAAAGGTGTATGAAAACCATGTGAGAAAACATGAATTCACTATGATTAATTAGCAAAAAGTTGTTCTTAGTTACAAAGATAAGTATTTATATGAGTTTTAGACCTAAAACCTAATGATATGGGATATAAACCTCTTTTACAATCTAAACAAAAGTAAAATATTTTAAAACATAAATTTTCAAAATCGAAAAACCTTATTTAGATCAATAACGATGATTCTGGATGACTATAATAGTTTCGTTGTAATGGGCTATGGAAGTCCTACAAATTGATTCAGAGACGTGACTTGAACCATGAGATTTATAGACGATTTCACGTTTTCCCTCATAGACTTTAGCTGAAATTGTAATATATATATTTTTTGGTCTTTAACAACAGTTGTATTCGGACATCAACGACATTGTTAAGGGGTGCTAATGATCTCCTAAATTTTGTTTTCGAACTTTGTATCAAAAAATAGTTTATTTTCTTATTCTAAAATTCAGAAATTGTGCTCCAACGCCAAAACAAGCACGCAGGTACGTGGTCATGGTTTAGGAAGATTTCATTTTTTGGAAGAGAATTTAATCGGGGCTCCTTTTCTACTTGCTATAAACTAATTGGTATTCACAACAAAATCATAGCTTAGAAGATATCCATAAAGGAACAGAAAAAGGGGCAAAAAAACAGAAGGTATGAATTGGAAACTGGGTGAAACAAAAGAAAAGAGGATGGGAGGGGAGGAGCTGTTTGATTGGAAATTTGCCATAGAAATGATCTATTTCCGAGAAATGCGGCCACTTGCCGAATCTTTACTCTCCCATCGCTTGTTTTCTTGGGAACATATCTTCTAGGCCAAAGTCATTTCTAAGCCTTATTTTCCCCAACTTACATAAAAGAAGAAAGGACATGAGCTTATTTTTAAATTAAATATATAAAATTAAACAGTTGATAACACACCCACCTTTGCATTATTACTTATTAATTTATTCTCACTTCAATTTTCGTTTTCCTCTCTCTTTTGTTTGTGTGTTGCGTATAGATGTAGAAGACCTGTTTTGTATGAAAAGTCAGCAACTCTCTCATTGTCTCTCTCTTGACAACCATCTTTTGTTTTGTCTTGGTAAGAAGTGAGCAAAAACACCACCACCACATCCACCCTCTTTAAAGTCTACCTTCATGGAGAAAATATCTGTGGTTACTTACCCTAACAATCAATTGAAGCACGCGTCATAAGACCAGAGCAAAAAGAATTTTCTGCATGCCATTGTTACGTTGCGGAGAAACAGACATTGGAGTGGAGTTAATTGAGACTTTAAAAATGATTCTGTCTTGTTCTTCAATATCTTACTAGAGTTTTGTGTCAGTACAGCATCCGCAAGTTCGTTGACCTAGGAATGAAGAACTATCAAGGTGACTTAACTGACATAGTTCGAGGTAGTGGGGAAGCTCTGGCACAATCCGATTTTCCTGTTTCCAGCTGGGACTTTGTGTCCGATCCTGTCAATTTTCTCCCGATCACCAATGAAGTCGTCTGCAGAGAGGATTTTTTCGGTGACCCTTTTTGTGAAATGAGAGATCCGCTCCTCCATGAACTTAGCGAGCCCGGCTCAAGCTATTTTGGCAGCCCAAATTCCACGGATAAGTTTAATATTAGGATCGATGGTACCAGAGGTAGCTCTTGTGGTGCAAGCAGTGGTAATATTCTTGATAATAAGGTCTTTGATGAGGAGATGAATAGAAGTCCTTGCAACTTATTCTCAGGGATTCAGATCTCTCCCAGTAATCACTCTATGTTGCCTGTTTCTCCCTGTGATTCTTCGGTTATGACCGACGTTTCTTCGCCGAGGAGTTTCATGCCGTCGGCTGCGATTTCAACTGACATGATTAATGGTAACAGCTCAAGAAGTTGTTTGATTGAGAGAACCGGGCAAGAGCAGATCTCATCTCCACGGAATCTGGGAATCAAGAGAAGGTATAGGATGCTAATTATTAATTTCATCTCACTTGTTTCCGTGACTTTAATATGCTTTGGCTTTGATTTTAATTCAACTTTCTTTTTATTTATTTTGTTGTTTTTAATACTTCATTAGTTGAAGAAACTGATCATCACAAGCAAGTCGGATCAATGAATTTTTTTAGAACTCAAACCGGTTACACTAGCCTGGTGACGAACATCTGATAATTAGGGTTTGCAGTTAGGTATTGACTTTGCAGTCTAAACTGTGTAATTAACATTCTTTAAACTAAGATTGTTTTGTATTAGGTTTAATTTTTTTTTATTTTATCGGTTTTAATCAACCCTGGACTGGTAGTCCAATTGGGGTTGCAATAACATTCCTGGACTTCGCTTTCACTGATATCAATCAAGCTACTTTTTCTTTCCTAACCTACCTGAATTCTGAATCTATAACAGTGTTTTGATAGGTATTTTTCACAACTTTCATCTTTTCTGAACAAAGCATGCCGAATTTTTTTAGAAATTTCTGCCTAAAAATGACATGGACTTAATCTATAGCAATAGCACTAGGAAAGTATAAGATCTATACAAACTCTGATTAAATTCTGTACTTTAATTTACAGAAATATAAGAAATATTGTCCAGCGTCTATTATCTTGATCTTCTTCATTAGATTCAGGCTGGTCTTCTTCTTGAATCAATGTTGGATTAATGAGAACGTAATTGGAAAGCTAAGTTCATTATGTTACAATAACCACAGGAAGAGTCAAGCAAAGAAGGTGGTATGCATTCCAGCACCGGCAGCTGCGCATAATAGGCCATGTGGAGAAGTAGTTCCATCTGATCTGTGGGCATGGAGAAAGTATGGTCAAAAACCAATCAAAGGTTCTCCTTATCCAAGGTGCGTATGCATATGTATTGTCATTTCTAGACCATAAAGCTTGTTAAGACACCGATCAGCCAATAATGCATTGATGATTCATCTGCTTTTCCTGTAATAAGTATGAAAAGAAAAATATCACGCATTTTCATCACTAGTAGACTTATAAGTTTTGAGACAAAGTTGTAGCGAGGACGGGTCTCAGCAATGGAACAACCATATAATTTTTAATGTAATAATATATATGATTAAATTATTATAAACTAAATTATTTTGAGTGAACAAACCGCTTTTATAATTTATTATATTTATGAGAATGATATCGACTATTATTAAATTGATAATTACTCATCATTTTTTTCAAGATTGTAATTGGTGAAAGTTTCCTTTCTTAGCAACTAAAACAAGAAACAAGTCCTCTCATTAGCTTCCATTTCACATCTTCGGAAAAATATTTTTATAAGGGAAAGTCCACTTTTTTCTTAATTCTATTTTCATATGTTTGTCTTCGGCACTGAGACTGTAGAACCCCAAACACTGCTTAACCTAATCTCTGATAGTTTTTTTGTTGTTAACATTGCTAATTGGTCATCTGTCAACATCTTGCAGGGGCTATTATAGATGCAGCAGTTCTAAGGGTTGCTCTGCAAGGAAACAAGTAGAGCGTAGCCGAACAGATCCAAACATGTTAGTCATAACCTACACGTCGGAGCACAACCATCCATGGCCAACTCAAAGGAATGCACTTGCAGGCTTAACAAGATCACAGTCACCAAAGAGCAATAATGCTGCTAATTCAAAGACTACTTCAATCAAAGCAAAGGAAGAACAAAAGAATAGCAGCAACGAGACTTCGTCTCCTACCACAGTTGCAGGTAGCTCGTCAGCTACAAGTGCACCAATAAAAGAGGAGATTGAGGACTCTCAGAAGCAAATGGACATGGATGGGAATGCATTGGGTGAAGCGTTTTGGCACAGTTACAGGCCTACGCTGCCTGACTCTAACCAATCCGAAGATTTCTTTGCTGATTTGGAGGAGATAGATACGGACCCTCTTGAACTTTTGTTTACACAAGGATTCAGTCAGAAAGAAAGCAAGGATTTGGATCCATTCAGTATGTTCGATTGGTCTGGGGACAACAACACTTCTTCACTTGGTTAAGCCGAAGGGGATTTGCAATAAGACCTTGACGAAAGCAGCATCAATGCTTCTCCACTAAAATAGTAAAGTACTGTCCCGAGTTCATTACCAGTATTGTGTTGTGGTGCAACTTGTTTCAAGAGTCATCCTAAAAACTGTCTTTCTTGAAGATTTACATGTTGGTAGAGATTTTTCATTCTACCTTCTTTGGACCTCGTTATTTACGAGAACAGTGAGGGAGATTAGTGCAAAAGCAAAAGAGAGAGAGCGCTAGTAAAAAAGACAGTGCTGGCTGATTGGCTGCAGAAAGGAGACGGTGTCCCACATTCCATATAGGAATATTGATGGATGGGACAGAAAGCTGAGGAACAGAAGGTTTCAACAGTGAAAACAAGTACATCTATAAGCCATGAGAGGAAAGCTCACTGACTCACGACATAAGGACGATCCACACAAATTTTAAAGATTGAAAATAAACGTTCACCCCTTGGCCGCTGCGGTGAGCATTCTTAGTTGCATGCTTTGATGGGAAATAACTCTCAACAACAAACAATCATTGTATTTATTCCTGTATAGTTTGGGCCTTGGAGCAAGAAAAAAAAAAAGGCAGAAATACTTCGGCTTTATCAGTACGTTTGCGTGAGTTTATTGTTTGGTTATTATGGGATGTATTGTCGAAGTAGCCACATATGAACGTAAGTGCAAATTGTTCACAGAATAAATTTGTCCATGCAAATTCGCAGTCTCCCCAAAACAAGCATCTAATTTTGCATAGCTATTTTGTACGGCATAGCTATTTTAGGAACAAAATTTGAGGAGGTTTAATTGAGAGTATCGAATAAGCCAATTTTATCAAAACAATATAATTTCACAAATGGAATTAAATAAATAAATGTTGATTTTTAAATTGTAGAATTTTATCTATCACAGATTTTTTTATTCATTACCCTAATTATAATGGGATGATGTTATATATGGTGTTTGCATTTTATTGTATTTTCAATTAAATATTTTCAATCAATTTTTTCCTTTTTTCCTTTTTTAGTATTTTTACGTTTAATTTTTAATTAAATATTTTCTTTAATTAATCTATCAGAGCACAAACGAGACATCTCTTGTAACGTAATACCAACATCATAGTACTAATATACGTGCTAACATGACAAGCATTTAAAGAATATATTAGTATGTCACATCAACCTCCCTTGTGTCATTGTATGGTCACAATACCGCAGATGCATAACGTCGTCATGGTACTAACATTAACATGTTATTTATCTAATTGTCATGCTAAGTATTTTAAATCAATGATGGATCTCCTCTCATGACCTAAAATCTACTTGAACTTGAATGAGAAATTTTGAATAATGAAAAGACTAAATTGATAAATGATATACTTGTTCTTTTTGTTAGTTTATGTCTTCCTAGTAAATCAGTTAATTACAAAATTACATATATAATAATATATTTTATTTAATAAAATGGTTTTATCGTTATGTGTTTTTTAAATTATTTTTAATAATTAATTATAAAAATAAAATTATTGAAATAATTACTATACAATTAAGATTATAATTATGACATTAGAATTGCATATTTATATTATTCCTAAAATATTTATAGTCATTATTTCATAAAGATGGGGTATTGATGGAATAGATAGACTAGCACACATTATATTTTTTTTCTTATGAAGAAAATAATCGATCGCGTAAATTAAAATATGATGACACTTAAAAAAAATATATGGGTCCTTATTAGAAAATAATTTTACTGAACTGACTCAGTTATGAGAATCCTAAATAAAACGTTACTTGTATATCTATATATTACCTTATTTTGACGATTGTATAATTGATCTTAAACTTAAGATTATTAAAATTATCTTATATAAAAATTATTATATTTTGATGCTACTTATAATTCATTATGTAGAATAGTTTAATTTAATAGTAATTAGATATGGTATAAACTATACGGAAATAGTTTAGTGAATTAATAAAGGATTTGTCATCCTAAAATAATTAGAGAGAATGTTGGTGTAACTATGTTATTTTCTTGTTATATGTTTAAAATTAAATCTTATTAAAGTTGATCATGTGGAAAATTTTTTTATTTAATTCCACTATGCCTAAATATGATCTTGGTACATATTTTTCTGACAGTGGTATCAAAGCCATCCTTAGCAGATTTAATTTATGTATGAGCTTAATTCTAATCATTATTTGATACATGCAAGAGTTGCATCACTTATGATTTTATAATTTGAGCAAATTTTAGAACATAAGCATATTGTGATACACTATATTCGTGAATTTTTGGAAATATTTCTACCTTGTTACCATAAACTAGAGTTTCATGTATTTGTCATTGTGATTCTGTCTTTCATGTTTGAATTTGATCCAAATATTGTCTCAATTTCCCTGGTTACTACTGCCTTAATGTTTTTTTTTATGAAACAACCGATTATCAATGCCCCTTAGAAATTGTTTCTAAACTAAGTTACTATTACTAGTTTCTAGAAAATTGATATATGATATATATTTTTTTTGGAAAAGTATTGGTTTTGACCCATTAATCGTGACTAAAAAATATAGTTTCTAGAAAACTTTATACGAATTTTCCTTATGATGAGTTGTATTTTCTAGAAAGTTTGTAAAGATTTATGTTTTCTAGAAAAAATTATGAACAACATTAATACGGTTTTTCCATAAATACTTTTTTTAGTCCATCTTGGATTACTTGAAGTTTGATAATCTTGTTTTTTGAAAATCAGGAACTATTTAGTTAATTATCTCGATTAGGGATGTCAAAAATTGACCCGACCTAATAACCCGACCTACCTGACTTGGACCATACCCGACCTGACCCGAATTGACGAAAAAAGTCAACGACCAGCACCCGACCTGACCTGAACCCGAACCCAAACCCGATTAGACCCGAACACGAATGCACCTGACCCTAATAAACTCGAACCCGAATGCACCCAAACCCGAATTAACCCGATTTATTAACCCAAATTGACCCGACTTTAACACAATTATACAAATATTGCACTTTAAAAACATAACAAATTAAAAAAAATTTATTTATAATTACAATGTTATTTTGAATCAAATAAGTTTAAAATTAAAAAATACAATAAAAA
>JAOXYD010000007.1:837957-851243 GCA_028565735.1 Pinacopodium congolense
TCATATTGTTTAATATACTTTAAATAATTTTTATATACATAAATAATTTTTATTATAAAATAAAATATAATTAAAATAAAAAAATACTTTTTATATTTATGTTATCAAACAATGTAGTCTAAAGCTCTTTAAAAAAAAATTCTTTTTTAAATGACAGTTAAACAGTCAACTTTCTTCTTAAAAAAGTTTTTATCAAAAAAGTTCTACTAATAAAAACTCTACTAATATAAGTCCTCCCATAGGTACCATTTGTGGTAGCTATACATTCAAATCATGATCGATTAAATATGAAGCTTGGTAGCTCCACATTCAAATCATGATCGATTAAATATGAAGCTTGATTTCTTTTATCGAGGAGAAACACAAAATCAAAATTTCAGATGGCTTGTGTTTTGAGAAGAACTTTATTTGGTAGCATAATCGTATGGACTTGTACATCTTTTATTTAAGGAAAACAAAAGCAAGCTAGCAATATGTTTAAGTTTTATTAGGAAATACTAATCTCAATACTACCCAACACAAATCGGAGCACCCACTACATCGTCCTCATCATTCGTAGCCTACCTCATCCGCCTACACGGAGGCATCTTAATGGACGAAGCCTGAATTAGCGTCACCGTCCCATGACACCTCCGACCACGGCATCAAACCAACCCCACTTCCGCCATGTTGAATTGAATATGACGGCTAAAAACCATCTGGAGTTTGTTTGTGTTGCAGTTCTTGTGGTTTCTTTCTCTTCTTCTTCTCATAAGCAATGCCTCTAGCCTTAGCCTGCTCGTCTCTCACTTCCTTAAGATACAGCCTCACGGCACGTGCACCAAAGGGGTTAGTCTCTGGTGACCCACCGCTCTCTTCAAACGCCGCCCGCAGTCGTCCGATGAGCGCATCAAGGCTTCCCCATGCCTGCTTCAAAGGACAAGGACACAGTGCTGGCTGTTGCGAGTCGCCGAAAAATGGACAACTTTGGTTGTGCACCTTGGTCTTCCCAAACTGATCCAGATACCTCATAAACTCCAGCACGTTGGCTCCACTGCAACGAGACAGAGATAGAGGTGGTCGATGATTTCTCAGGTACTCGTGGAACGCGTTCCAGTCACGTCGTTTTTGTGATTCGTAGCGACTTAACGGCAATAACTGTGGTGGTAGCGGCCGCGGAGGTAGCATTATCTGCTGTTGGTAGTGGTGGTTCACGCAACTCCGTGAAGAATCATTACTTCGAGATTCACATACGGCGGCGGCAGCGGCAGCGATCGCGGCAGACATGGTAACCTATGAAGTGGGTTGGCTATATTAATGGTGGTTACACGAATAAAATATGACTTGCTGTTGGCTGATATATGGATCTATGAGCAACGAAAGGACGATTGAATGGGAGAGTGTATGGAAGGGATCAGAGGAGTGTGAAGCTCATATATAATTGAAGATGGGTAGGAATTTGTGGTAGTGGATGGACAGAAGTGGATGACGCAAAAGTAGGGCCCCTGCAGAAGAAATCGACGTCGAGATGAATGTAATTGTGATGGTGATGGAAGACAGCTTATTGAAGTCTCCATTCCCATTTCTACGGTCTCTTCTCAAACGTCACGTCTATATTTCAATGAATGTTCACATCTTGTCAGTTCAATCTCAGTGGCTTATATACTTCTGTGCTTGTTAGTGTAAAATATGTGGCCAGAAGGAAACAAATTAATCCACCCATTTCCGGGGCCTGCAAAGGTACAGTTTACTCCATTTCTTGATGCTGGAAATAAAAGAACATCAAGTACAGTTACCGGCCTTCAAAGCACATCGCATCAAATATAATTCTATAACGACAAAGAGTTATGCGTGCATGGCCCGAGAGGCTCTGATGGTGGGAACTGATGATAAGATCTTTCATGACTAAAAGGCCAGGCTGAGTTGTTTCCGCAAACAGGGATTTTTTTTTAATTTAACTTGATAACAAATTAAGAATCTTTTAATAATATATAATAATATTTAAATGTCATTTAAAAATGTGGAAGAATCTTTTAATAATTATAAATGTCTTTTAATATTAGATGAATTATTTGTATTTATTTTTCTAATCTTTTTTAATATAGAATGAGCATTTATATAAATACCTTAATATAGTTTGTATTAATAAGATGAAATAGCAAAAAAATTGTAAATTCTTTACTCTCCATTTTCTTATTACTAAACAAAGTGGTAATAGAATCTAAGTTCTTTAAAATGCAAAGAAGAGTATTGTAGAAAAAGACAAAGATAGCAAGTAATGGACTCACATTCTTCCAATATCGTCTTCTCATCAAAGAGAATTATGAGAAACGACATCTACATATGAAAGCTTTGCTTTATTCTCAAAGATGTGTAGGAGGTTATAGAGAAAAGTTACAAGAAGCTAGAAAATGAATAACTTTTATCTTAAAATACTAAAGAAGTTTTATCTAAAACAAAAAAGATAATCAATAAGCTCTCACTCTCATCCATAAATAAGATGATAATTCAATGTTTCATAAGGTAGTCAATACTACTAGTTTGAAAGAAATATGAAATATTTTAGAAAACACTTTTCAAGATATTGATAAAGAAAAGAAGGTGAAACTTCAAACACTAAGAAATGATTTTGAAGTTTTGAAGATGAAGGAATCTGAATCAATTTTGGATTATTATACAAAAGTAAAGGTAGTTATGAATCAACTTAAGAGACATAAAAATAAGACACAAAATATTTGTGTAGTAGGGAAAATTCTTCATTCTTTATCTCCCAAAGTTGATTATGTTTAAATGTGTCATTCGAGAGTCAAAAACTTCATATGCAATGACTACTGAAGAATTAGAGGGTTCTTTACAAAGCCATGAAGAAAAGATCAAAAAAAAAAAAAAAGAAGAATCATTGAAGCAAGTTCTCCAAGTTAAGGCTACTTTAAAGAATCATGGAGGAGAAAAGAACCAATTTAAAGGATGCGATTTAGGAAGAGAACGTGGTTGTGATCAATATGAAAAAGAAAGATGGAATGGAAACGACATAAATGGTGAAGAGAGAAGTCAATCATCATAAAGAGGGCGTGAAACAAAAAGAGGAAGAGGACAGACTACCATTCAAATATAAATGAAAGGAGTTATGACAAGTCTAAAGTTGAATGTTTTAATTGTCATAAAATTGGCCATTATTTTGGGAATTTCGTAATACCACTAATAATCTTGAAGAAAAGGCTAATCTTATTAGTGACAACCAATAAGTAAAAGAATCAATTTTGTTACTAATAACCAAGGAAGAAGAGAATGATTTTGATAGTATGAGGTACTTAAATAATGGCACAACCAATCACATGTGTGGACGTAAAGGTAAATTTGTAAATGTTAGTGAGAAGATGTAAGACAATGTTTCTTTTTTAGACTTGTCAAAAATACAAATTCAAGGAAAAAGTACAATTCTCATCTCTTCCAAAGGTAGTAGTTATAAGTTAATCACCGATGTTTATTATATGTTTAAATTTAAAAGTAATATTTTAAGTTTAGGTCATCTTCTTGTAAATGGATATAAAATTCTTAAGATTTTTTTTTGTTTTTGTTCTTTGAAATTGAATCTTTAATTTGATTGCTAAGGTGGCTATGTCAAATATTAGGATGTTTAAATTGAACATCAGAAAAATTAAAATGAAATGTTTGAAGATTGATTTGCTAGGTGAAGTATGGTATTGGTATATGATATTTGGCCATCTATATTTTGGAGCTTTCCAGGTGCCATGGAAGAAAAACAAGATGGTAAAAAGAATGCTTCAATCAACCATCCTAATTAATTATGTGGAGTAAGTCTTATGGAAAAATATATTAGGAAGAGTTTTCCTAAAGAAACAACTTTTTAAGAATAACTACTCTTTTTCAACATGTGCTTACTAATGTTTATGGACCAATCAATCCATCTTCATTTGGTAAGAAAAAATATTTGTAACTCTTTATTAATGATTTTAGTAGGAAGACTTGGGTTTTTTTTAAAAAAAAACTTTTGTTGCTTTTAAGAATTTTAAGATGTTTATAGAAAAACATAGCGACTATAAGATTAAAGCTGTGATATTTAATCTAAGAGGTAATTTTACTTCTATAAAATTCAATAACTTTTGTGCAAATCATGGCATTAGTTGTCTTCTAACATTTCTAAATCACCACAACAAATATAGAGCAGTCCAGAGAAAGAATAAAACCATCCTTAATATGGTAAGATGTATGTTAAGGCCAAAAAAATGCTTAAGGAGTTTTGTCCTAAAGTTATTTCTTGTGTAGTATATATTTTTTAACCACTCTCCAACATCAAATGTTAAATATCATACTCCTTAAGAGGCATAGAGTGGAATAAAACATTGTTTTTATCATTTATGCATTTTTTAAAATATTGTGTCTACTCAAGTGCCACACCAAGAAAGATTTAAACTTGATAATCAAAGTATTAAACATTTTTTCATTAGATATAATTGACATTCCAAAGGCTATAAATTAGATAATTCAAATAATGGAAAAGTGGTGATGAGTCGAGATGTTGAATTTGGTGAGAAAGCTATGTTGAATTGGAAGCCTCATAAAGAGAAAACTTATTATTTTCTTCCATAATTTAGAGAAGAAGAAAAAGAGACCATCATGCTTATAAAAGAAAAAACTCCACCTCCTTCACCACATCCATTACCTATTAAAGAATGTTCAAGTGAAAAGTAAAAGAAAATGAAAGATATAGGTGACATCTTTACAAGATCTAATGAAGTTATTCTTAATAATGATGAACTTTATTATCTTCTTATAGATAGTTGGCCATTAACTTTTAAAGAAGGCATAAAAAAAAAGAAATGGAGACTAGCCATGGATAAGGAGATCAAGGTAATTGAAAAGAATAATACTTGAAAATTAGCAACTCTTCCTAAGGGTCATGAAGCCATTAGAGTGTACAAAGAAAAGAAAAATGTTAATGGAGGGTAGAAAAATATGAAGCAAGAGTTATTGTTAAAGGATACATTAAAAAACATAGAGTTGACTATGAAGAAGTTTTTGCACTTATTGTTCGAATGGAGACTATTCGTTTACTCATTTCTTTAATAGCTTAAATGAAATGTAAAATTTATCAATTAGATATAAAGTCGGCCTTCCTTAATAGCAATCTTAAAGGAAAGGTCCATGTTAAGCAATCATTGGATTATGTGATCAAAGAACATGAAAAAAAGTTATAAGATTGAAGAAAGCTTTATATGGTTTAAAGAGAGCAGCAAGGCCATAGAAGAACCATATTGACAAATATTTTCAAGATAATAGGTTTGTTCATTGACTTAATGAATATGCTTTTTACATTAAAATTAATGAAAAAAGGAGGTATTTTAATTGTTTATCTTTATGTGGATGATCTTATTTTTACTGGTAACAATCAAAATTTTTTAAAAGAATTTAAGAAGGCTATATCACTTGAATTTCAAATGACTAACATAAGGCTTATTTCATATTATTTAGGTTTAGAGGGGAAGCAAATGGAGGAAGGTATATTTATTTATCAAGAAGGCTATGCAAAGGAGGTCTTGAAGAAGTTTAAAACGTTTTATTATAATCCCATGAGCACACCTATGGAAATTAGAGTAAAGTTATCAAGGTTTGAAAATGAAGAGAAGGAGAATCCTACTATTTTTAAAAGTCTAGTGGAATGTTTAAGATATTTAACATGTATAAGGCTCCATATCTTTTATTCGATTGGAGTAGTGAGAAATTGTGATATTTCATCGAATTTAAAGAAACAACCTATTACTACACTTTCAATTTATAAGTTTGAACATGTGATGGCAACTTTTAATGTATTTGTCATGCTAATTGACTTAGAACATTATTGAAGGAACTTCACTTGCTACCTAAAGAAGCTGTGAAAATTTGCATTTGTAACACAAAAACACTTACTAAGAATCTAGTGGTCCATGATCGAAGCAAACATATAGATATAAAGTATTATTTCATTAGGGAATGTATCATTAACAAGGAACTAGAACTTAAATATGTAAAAACTCAAGATTAAGTAGTGGATATTTTCATGAAGCCATTGAAGTTGGAAGATATTTGAAGATTAAGAATAAAACTTAGCATAATAAGAAATTTTTGAATTAAGGGGGATGTTGCAAGTAATACTTTAAATTTTATAAAATATAGCTCTTAGAATGATGTGATGCTGAAAATAATGTGAATTAATTCAAGAGTTTTCTAATAATATGTAAGATTTTTTAAATTATACTCTAGAAAGAATGTGCAAAAGCCTTCTTGTAACTACAAAAATGATCTAATATTAAGTGAATCATTTACATTCGTATTTATAATTTTCTTCGTAAATAGAGAATAAACACTTCTATAAATACTATCATACATTATATAATTATTAAGACAAAAAAGAGAAATTGTATTTTTGACTCTCCATTCTCTTGTTACTCAACACACAGGAATAATCAACCTCAAATGGCCGTGGGAAACTATCATTGATGGACCAACGATTTGCACACACAAAAACGCACAAAAAAGACATAGATGTAACGTTATGGCACAGGAGTTGAAAATTGATGTGTATGCCTTAAATGACATCAATGTCTTAATTATAATCCGTATGAAAAAAAAAGGATTATTTCCTAATATAAAATTACTTCTAAAGATGATTAATTCAATAAAATACTTTATGTGGTTGAATTGAGATAAACAATCATTTCAGAATAAGCTAATAAAGACTTAGAAACGAAAATATTGCCTGGGACGTCCTCCTCCTAGCAGTCAAGTATTGCCTGGGAAACTTCCTTTTTCGATAGAGCTTCTTCTTGGTCAGAGCTTCAATGAAACGAACCGCCAAACCTTCAATTGCTGAACTGCTTAACTGGCTGGAGAACTGGATTAGAGAAGCCTAGATCGCCAAGGACAAAACGTGCACTCTTTATCCCCTTGTTGCATCCACATGGACCTTAAAACTCCTAATAAATGAAAAATCACAATGCTGGCTAGTTACATGACTGCTTTTCAACTTTGTATCTCTAATTAACTATCTGTTATACTGGTCACTCCAGTTGATTCTGATGATTTCTCTCGACAATTCCATGAAATTAGCTGATTCTGATGGTATGTTTGGTTTAAAGAATGGAATAGATAAGGAATGTAATAATTATTCTTTAAAAATAGAATAGATGAGGAATATAATAGAATAGGTATTAATAATAATAATAATAAATTAATAACAATAATAATAATATTATTATTACTATTAATAATATTAAAATTAGAAAGAATAATAATAATAATAATAATAATAATAACAACAACAAAAAATAACTATTCTTGAAATAGCTAAAGATGGGTGGGGTAAAAAATAGGTATTCCTTATTTTTAAGGAATACCTATTCCTAAGAATAGTTATTCCATAATCCTTTTGTTAATCAAATACTGAAATGATTATTCCTTAAGAATAGAGGAAGAATAGAATAGCTATTCCATTCAACCAAACATACCATGATAAGAATGAGAACATGTATTTTCAGGAATTGCATTCCTCCTTCTTTGTATTGCTTTCATTCATGTTTTTACGTTGCTGTCCTTAAGTCTGAACTTGTACTGTATTGCTCTTCCTTTACATTGTGGTTATAATTATTTTTTATTTGGCCCCCCGAGGAATGGTGAATAAAAATGACACGAGATCTTTTGGGGCTGAAAATGAACATTTAGCTAGATTGTTGCATTAGATATTTGAAGTAATCAACATACATATTTAACAATTTTGTGATATTTGATAATTATTAGGAAGCCCAAATGAAATTTTCTTTAAGAGTTTCGTTCCAGTGGGATTCCAATTTCTAAAGCACCTAACTAGCACTGACCAATTATATTTGTTGACGACGTGTGTATGATGGGAATAAAGAGTGGGCATCGACAAAGGTTGGCATGATTTAATCACGGCTGAGCTGTTCCAACCAGTTAGTCCACAGTAATCTGTTCGGTTGGTTCACCAACAAAAAGTTGGCAGCGATGTGGAGCATTCTGTCTTTAATTATTCATCAAACCACAATAACTGAAAGTCCGTTTGGTAAGGTCTTTTATTTTTATTTTCTGTTTTTTAATTATAAAAATTAATAAAAATAATTTGTACTAATTTTTATATTTTAAAAATAAAAAAATTGAATTAAACATACTCTCAGATTCTTGCCATTTGAAAGTAAAGGAGAAAGTTTAATTGAAAATTTTGTTCGTCTGTTATACATGTGTAAGTGCACATATAATTGTGGACTTCAGAGAACATTTTTCATATTTCTATTGAATAATAGCATCATATCTCCGGATTTTACGAATGTATTTGCAGCTTGCAAGGCCAAAAAAGCGTGGTAAGTCACGTCAATGCATATAAATCCGAGTCAATTTGTTTTTCTTTCGTGTGGGACCATAAGCATTTGAGTTAGAAGGGAGACTCATCACAACACCTCCAATAAAACAATCAGGTAAGGACAGGAAAAGACCTGATCCAACTCCATTTGCCAGGTCAATCACTCACAAGTATGAACGGGTCGACTCAGTGGATTATTTTAGATATGGACAATCAAAATTTCCAATCATAAATTTTTTAAAACCATAATAATCATAAATCACAAATGATAAGATTTAAAACCTATCATTCAACCTTTCAAATGATTTATAGTTCCTAATCTCCTTAAGATTAAATAAATTAAATAATAAAGGTCTTTCAATGTATCAAATATCAAAATAAATTCATAATCAAATGTTAACTATTCTAAAAATGTATTTAACAAAGAAAACAGGATCTATATTCTATACAAGAGTTTCCCTATAATACTCCCTCCTCTTAAATTCTCAATTCCCAATTAACAAATAAATTCCCAATTCATAAATCTTAAATTCACAGTTCTTCATAATTCAATCACATTTATTCAATACATTCAATTCATAAATTAAAAGTAATTAATTCAAATTGAAGGATAATACTCATTAATTAAAATCTCAATAATTAATGTTAATAAATGTAATAATCAATTCAACAGTTTCATCAATTTCAATTATATCATAAAGTAATCAAATTGTCAAAACAAAATAATAATCTTTCAAAAAACTATTTTCGATAATGTCTTGCAACAAGTTGATTTACCTGAATTATCCACCCAAGTACAACTTGAAATTTAAAAGTTGCAAAGATCTATTGACTTTCCCTTAAAAAATTTAGTAGGAAAGGAATGGACTATCAATTTAATAAAAAAACTAGAATATATTTATCATGTATCACTCATATCATTTATAAAAAATAGTATTTATACATATGCATCATATCAAAATATTTTCGCACATTACAAAATAAAAGTTCAGGTCATCATTTATATAAATATCATTTATTTATAAATTATTTCCAACAAGTAGTTCTACACTAGTTCTCAACCCAATTCTTTCTTAATTTTAAGGGCTCCGCTTAATCTAATAAAATTATTCTCCATGATTAGTCGGTAAACAGATTACACAAAATACTTCTCATTGCCAGAAGCATCTAAGTATTCCTACTACTGGAATATTAAGTCTCATCAAATAAATCATACATCATTGTGAATATTCTCACTACCAGAATACTTCAACACGTGTCAAATAATCAATGTCAATCTCAAATCAAATCACGACCAACAAATATAATTTACCTAGTCAAACTATTAACTATGATCTCTTTAAATTCCTTTTAACATTCCACTAGTGCAATATATTATACCAAACTGCTACATTTCATCACTAATAATTCATATAAAATTTCATTTGTAATGCAACCAAAATCTCTATTCATGTAAAGTCATATTTAAAATATAATTCTCGCAATTTCAACAAATTCTTCACATTTCAAAGTTCAATAACTTCTTGTACAATGCATCACTTAATCATATACATATTCTCACATAATCACAAATTTCATGGAACTCTCATAATTCATACAAAAATCACATTGTTCACAAATTATATAAGATACTTATAAAAAAATATCATGTTTTCATAATTCACATAAAAAATCATAAGATTCATCTTTAAGCAAAACTCATGTAATAAAATATTTTAAATTATCAAAATTCAACAATAAACAAAATATAAAAATTTCACATAAAACACAAGGTAGATATATTTTAATTGACTTTTACCTAAACTTTGAAAATTCTGAATTTCTACTCCATCTTTGTCTCGACTATTTCAAAATCATCTTCAGCACCTATTACTTAAAAATCTCAATTAGAATAAATGAAATATATGATAACTCTAATTTATCTAATTACTATCCTAAACTTTCCTAAATTCTCAAAGTACTCCAAAATTTACACATCTCTCATCTAACCCTCCAAAGTTCCTAAATTTGCAAAACTAGTCCTAAACTTTTCAAACTTCACATTTTTCATCCATATTCTCTAAAATTACAATTATGTCATTTTATACTTTCCTTTTTTTTTTCTATTTTTTATCACCGCTCTCTCTCTCTCTCTCTCTCTCTCTCTCTCTCTCTCTCTCTCTCTCTCCCCCCAATCATGGCATCTCCTTCTCATCTCCCTTTTTTTTCTTTTCTCCTTTCTTTCCTTCTCCCATCGCCCATCTTCTTTCTCACTCTCGGTATGTCTGAAAATTTTTGCAAATTTTCCCTAAATCCTAAACCATCTCTAAATCCCAACATTCAATATTAAACTCACCTTAGACCAACTTGTAAAGCTATATGATGAAGGAAATATTAAGGAAACCAAAAGGAATAGAAGAGTGCACAGTTGGGATGATTTCTAAAATAAAATAGAAGAAGACATAGGGGAGATAGGAGCTGCCTTCTGTTGTAGGGGAGGGAAAAAGATGATAAAAAAAATTATTAACTTAAAACTTTAACCAATTTTAGTTGGATCAAGTAAGGTTTTTAGGCTTAAGTTTTAGAGTTTTGTTTTTTTATGAGCTTTACAATAACAATCTACAATAATAATATAACTTGGCTGATCCATCTATAATGATACTGAGACAAAATCTGAAAATCTAAGAGTAATTAAACTCTACTAGTTATTTTTTTTGGAAAATTTAATAGCAAGGAGTGAGCTACTAACTCGATAAAAATAACTAGAATATACTCCTTCATACCACATATTTCAATGAATAGATAAAATATTTCAATATATATCATTATCATATAACCTTTAACACAACATATTCTCAATAAACATATATAATATTACCTATATGTATAATTCATCGTGCAACTACACAATCATCATAAAATTAAACAAATTATGCACATTGAATGGCGTCATATTTTTATGAAAAACCTTATTATTAGTTAATATTAAAGACATATTTTATTTTTATAATCCTATTAGGATCCTACTTAACTTAGCAATATTATATACAATGGTCCCCCATACTATATCATTATCTCATCATCGCATCTCATTATTAATATATAATACCAATATAATTTTCTTATGGCACTTCTCAATCACATCAAGTATCCTGACTCTACAGACAAGTATCTAGTAAAATCACATTCTGTTGAACCAAGGAGGGTTCTAATAATGTGTTTTGACGATGAAAAATATATATTATTATTACTAATGTTTGAGCTTTGAAGCATTTGTAAGATAGGTTGATGTAAAAGTGCAAACACATGTTTGTGGAGTTATAGTAGAAGAGTTCAAGCATTAAATGATCAAGAACTGAAGATCAAAAGTAAGGATTAAGTCATGAAGATCAAGTTTGGTTAGGATTATTTGTGTCTTAGAATGTAAGTTTTCTAATCTTAATCTTAATCAATGCTTTAAAAGGGCTCTCACATTCGTTTATAAGATTTGAATTGTAGTTTTAGTGATTAATTGAATTTGATTATGGAATTGACATGTTAGGAATTGGTTTAGAATGTCACATTAATATAAAATTACATAATCAAGAGGTAATGTGATAATTTATGTTAAGTTATGCCTTTTGATGTTGTCTAAGTATTTTGAATTGTTGTTCTTATGTTTTTGAATTCGTTTAAATATAATTGTGATACAAAATGTTGGTTTATGAAAGTTTTATAAAAGGTTTTAAAGTTTTTTAAGAATGAAAAGCTTTCATAATCAAGGCTAATTCTTATATTTGAATCAATTGAAAGGTTTTGGAAATTGAAAATGCCTAGATATATACTTTCAAACTTGTTTAAAGTTCATTATAATGTTAGGAATTTGTTTGAGGTGTTTTCGATTTGGTTTAAGTACTTTTTTTTGCTCTGACTTAAACGACGTTGTTTAAGTCCATACCAACCCATGTTTAAGTCACAACTAGTTTTTGATAGCTTTAAGTTCTCTCTCGTTTTTTGCCCCTCTAACGTCTATTTTTCTATTATAATGTCTCATCTCACTCTCTAACACCTTAAATAAGAGTTTAAAACCATTTGTTTCAATCTTTATGCTCCCAAAATAAATTTACAAGCCAAATTCTCAATTACTTTAACATTTTCCAAATTTTTCTCTTCATTGATTCATCTTTATTTCTCCTACTTTCTTTTGCTTCTATCTCGTTTTTAAAACTGTAAAATTGTTGTTTTTAGTTTGTTTGGATAGTAAAGAGTTGTTTTGATCACTTTTTTTTATTGAATTTTTAAGGTTATAAGTCCTTTGTTTAAGCATCAAAGTTACATATTGCTTAAAGCTATCTTGTTTTCTTACTAATCTTCCTTCTATCTCAGTTTTCTTGATTTAAAACCATTTTTAATGTTGAAAAATTTGTGTTCTCATTTTGTTTAGATGCTTACAAGTTTCCCTGAGTTTTATAGATCATACATTTTAATTTTTGAGTGTTTATTTCATTTGTTTCAACTTCACAAAGTCATATAGTGTCTAATTTTTGTTCATCTATTGTGTTCTTCGATTTTTAATGATTAAATCTATTTTTTTTGCTTCAAAACATCACACTCATTTTTTAAAGTCTCAAGAGTGTGCAATATTGTTTTTGATTTTTTAAGCTATTATATTGTTTGTTTAAGATTAAATTTGCATATTGCTCCAAAATTGTCGAAGTTTGATAGTTCTTACTTTGTTCTTGATTTATATCTTCTGTTTGGTGCATTAAAATTGTTTTTATTGTTATTACATGTTATTAAGTGATTAATTAAGGTTTCAGTAGGTTTATTGCATTTATTTTATATAATTTAGTTGGTTAAATTTGTTTGTTTATAGACTGGGACATTAAGACTACATATTTTAACAGGTTGTAATTATATTTTGAAAATATTATTATATAAGGTTATACTCACATTTTTGCTAGATCAATTTAATTTT
>JAOXYD010000007.1:861164-879041 GCA_028565735.1 Pinacopodium congolense
TAATTTAAATGTGGAAATTTATCTTCTAAAAAAGGAAATAGTGAATGAATTGATCGTATGTGTTACATGTTTCTAATATCACATACGTTTGTCATCATCAAAAAGGGAAAAATTGTTGAACCAAAGAAGATTCCACCTTATTTTGATGATGACAAAACATCTTTACTATTGATATTTTTGTTTAGGTGTGTATAAGTATAGGTTGATTGGAGCATTTGTGTAAGAAAACACTGATTTTCGGACAAAGGAAGGACCGATCAACCGAATATGGATCAGTCGAACGAACACTAGTGCTAAAGGGAGCATCGATCGACCGAAGGAAGATTGGTTGATAGAACAATGGAAATCAGTTGACCGAACTAATGTGTTGAGGAGATTGGCTAATCGAATACGAAGATCGACTGACCAAACTAGTACCAATTAACTGAATGAAGCTACCGGTCGATCAAATTAAGTGAAACTATGAAGATCAATTGATTGAATACGTTCATCGATCAACTGAATAAAGAAGATCAGGAGCGGATTATGAGGAACGATCATATTGCTCAACAGATATAAGATTTTCACAACGGTCACAACATCTGTCCAATGGTCCAATAGAATTAATTGTCAAGTAAACGAGTCAACGAATAAATTAATCTCAAATTACTCCATAAATACAGGGTTAAGTGAGTCTTGAGATACGTACAAAAGTGTGGAAATACAAGTGATATAAGCATTGAAAACAAGTTTATATTTGAGTGTTGTTTTTATACTATGAGTTTATCCGTGTACTTGATTTTGAGAGGTTATTTTTTAGATACAAAAGAATTTGTTAGGTTATTCTTGAACCTATAAAAAGGGTTTGAAAATTTCTTCTTGAGCCTTAGAAAAAGGAAGAAAGGTTATTCTTAAGCCTTGAAAAAGAAAAGTGGATTATCCTTGAGCCTAAAAGGATCTATTAGTTGTAATCAATTTTACATTTGTATTCCTTATCTTACTTTCAATATTTACAAGTGTTCTGTATCTTATTTGTTTCGTAATTGTTTATTTAGCTTCCGAAAATTAGTATTGATTTTATTCTTGTGTTTTTACTTAAAATATTCTTATAACTTAATTCAACCCCTCTTAAGTGCCATTTAGGACCAACAGAGTGTTACAACATTCTTAGGCACATTAAAGTGTCTTAGAACCTATCCAAAAATTTAAATAATTTTTAAAAAAAACATTGAAATCATGAGTTGGATCACAAGCGTGATCCACCATCCCAACACATGATTTCTAGATAAAGCAAATCACAAGCATGATCATGAGTAAGGGGTATATTAACATACACTAAACTTGACCCCGCCTCCCAATTTTCATAAATCTCTTATATTGAACCAAGGAGGTTCCAATCATATGTTTTAATGATGAAAAACATTATTGTTACTAATATTTAAGATGTGATGTGTAATTAAGATAGGTAAATGTTTAAAATGCAAGAATATGTCTATGGAGGATAAGGTAGAAGAGCTCAAGCATTAGATGATCAGGAGTGAAGATCAAGTTTAGATAGGTTTAGGAAAGTTTATAAGTATTGTAAGTTTCCTAAACTTAATCTTAATCAATACTTGAAAGGACTCTCACATTGGCATGACATATTTTCATGAACATTTGCACATAGGATTTGAATTATGGTTTTAGTGATTAACTGAACTTGATTACGACACTAACATAATAAGAAGTGAATTAGAATGGCATATAGGCTAAATTTTGCATAATTAAGAAGTAATATGATGAATTTTATTTGTCTATGCCTCTTGATGATTTAAGTGAATTGAATTGTTGATTAAACCTATTTATGTGTGTTTAAATATGTTTGATTAAACTTATGATGTGAATTTTGGTTTTTGAATTGTTTAAAAAGTTTTAAAGTTGTTTAATAATGAAAAGTTTTTATAATCAAGGCATTTTTTATGTTTGTATTAATTGAAATATTATTGATGATCTAAATAGCCTTGAATTATATTTTAAAACTTGCTTGAAGTGTTAATTAATGTTAGAGAAGTGTTTGGAAAGATTTAGAATTGATTTGGAGTGTGTTTTATGTTTTTAGAGAAACATATGGTAGGCTATCAGGAGATATATGGTGGGCTGCAGGGCACCATATAACCCCTAGTTCCTAGTGAGCTATACGACAGACTACAAGGCACCACATGCCTCTCCAGGAACTACCGTATAGGTCTCTAACAACTAACGAGTAGTTGCTTTTACAGGTTTTCAATAGTATTTTCATCTCAAACAGCTAGTTTTTATTTTTAATATATCTCTAAACCCTTCCTAACACTATAAATACCATTTCTAAACATTTTTATCACTTCTTGATACTCTGAAAATCATTTTACAAGATCAAATTGCTCAAACACTCAAGTTGCCTTTATTTTCTACACTATCTTCACTTAACTTCGATTTTCTTATTTTACTTTTGTTTCTAGTGAAAAAAATTATTATTTTCAATTATTTTAGATATAAATGACTTTTATTGAGTTTTATTTTGATTTTTTAAGTGATCAATTAGTGTGTTTCAAGATTCCAAATATCCACTCTTTAAAACTGTAAAAGTTTTCACTGCTCTTAATTCAATCTCATCTTTCATCAATTTAATCTATTTTTGGGCATGCGAAATTATTGTTCTTGGTTTGATTAAGTACTCAGGAGTTTGATTGAACATTTTATTGAAGTTTAGAAAGCTTATTTTGTTGTTTAAGGCTGAAGCTTCCATTAACACCAAAACTATCTCTATTTTAGGTTAGCATTTGTTTGTCTCAATTTTCGCTAATTAAAACAATTTTAGTGCAAAAAATTTATTTTTCTCCTTTTTTTAAGGTTTTAGGAGTGTGTTGGAATTGTTTTTGTAATTTTTAAGTTATTTTATTATTTTTTAAAAATCAATGTTTTAGGTTGCTCCAAAACTGTCCAGGTTTGACAGTTCTTACTTGGCTCTTGATTTAGACCTTATGTGTTGAGCATGAAAATTATTTTTATTGTTGAAATTTTGTCTTAAACAATTTATTAAGGTTTTAATAGGTTTATTTCATTTATTTTACATCATTTTAATGATTAAATTCATGTATCTATAAGTTGTAATATTTAGACTGCACTATTTTGACAGATTGTGTGCATCTTGTTTAAATTTGATTTTTGAATGCTATAATTTCATTTTTATCACTTAAATTGGATATTTTATGATCTTTGAATATGTAGGAAGGCTTGTCATAATTTTAGTTTGCCTCTTAAATATTCAGAATAATTTTTATTGCATGAGCTTCAGTGAAACACCATAGAAGCTGTGATTTGGTTACTAACTTGGTGGATTTAATTTATGTTAATTAGTTGTTGATTCTTAGGCTACTCTTTGCCTTTAAAATAGATTGTATATGTTTCTCTTGATTTGTGAAAAACAAGATTTGAGTTATATTGATCATTTAATGTGAATTGGATTGAGTTATGCTATATATAAGAATTAGAGATTGCATAAGGCATTGACATTACATTAATTGCATTTGAGGCCCTTTCTTGAATTGATTTTAATCAAGTTATTGATAAGCTATATAAGCTTGAGATGAGGATTTGGTAGCATAAGTTTAGTGGTTGAAGTTTTTTGGATAAATTGTTACATTTCAGATAAGTTTGTAAGGGTTGCTCTTCACTCACTTAAGGAAGATTGTATTAGGTTTCTCTTGACCTTAGAAACAAGATTGGTAATCGAGTTCCCTCTTAACCCTTGTTAATCAAGATTGTATTGGATTACTCTTCACCCTTAAAGTGAGATTGTAAAGGTTCCTCTTGACCTTAGAAACAAGATTGATGTAAGGATTACTCTTCATCCAATTAAAGTAAGATTAATCTTTTAATGAATTTCTAACAAGTTGTTAGAGAGAGCACGTTGTCTATCTATAGGGTAGGCAAACCTCTATAAATCTATGTGTTCATCTCTTCCCTTCTGTCTTTATCTTTAAGTTTATTGTGTTTGTTTATCATTAATTGAATTTAATTAAAATTGGCATACCATATAAGTTGAGTTTTGGTTAGCAATTGCATATAGTTAAAATTAGCCTGAGGTGTTTAGAATGTTTAATTTGAAAAGAAAATTTTAAACATTCCATTCACCCCTCCTCATAGGTGCTATAGGGCTTAAATCTTAGGGCTTGTTTAGATTGGTTTTAGTTTTTGGTTTTAGTTTCCTATTTTGTTAAATATGAAAATCGATAAAGAAAATACAATAATATAACACAGAAATCGAAAAAGAAAACACAATAACCAATACAAAAATACAACAACCACATCAAAAAAACTATAACCGACATCCCAACTAAACATCCCCTTATTCTTTCCTCTTTCTTATCATCTTCTACTCCTCTCCAAACCCTAATCTAACCTCTTATGCTAGATTTTTTAAGCTTTATTTCACTTGTTTTTCATTATTTATAAAGTATGTTCTTTATCTTTCATCATACATTTGGTAACTTTAAGTTTCTTTCATGTTTTAAGGTTTCTTCTTATGCGAGACACTATTATGCTAATTGATGATAGATTCCATCATTTAAGTGTTAAATTGTTATATTAGAATCATTTTACATTAACCATATGTTAATTTTTTTATTTGGCTACTTTTTCACATAGGTGTTGATAGGTTTCGAATTTTCACTCTTTCCTTTTGGAATTGTGGTTTTGCTATCTTGAGTGTATTATTATTTTGTTTTTATGATTATTGAGTATGCAAAACTAATTTATGATGTTGAACTTCTTATAAAAACTAATAGTGATTGAATTTGGGATGGTTGCTTGAGAGTTGGATTTTTAAATAATGGACCTCTTTAAGTTAAGAATGATTTGGAACTTTTCCATAAGATTTATATGATCATTAGAGTTATGGGGATTCATGTTTTATGTTTGATTCATCCATACTTTTCTCTTCCTTAGCTCAATCCTTGTTTTTACATCAATCTTATCACTTGAGCTAATTGGGTGATGATGTCACAAATGTACACCATATGTTTGCCAATTGGTAAAGCGCATTACATGCTTGATTATATGAAGCTTCACTAGCTACTTGATTACCATTGTAATGTGTTTACTTCTTTGCATGGTTTATTACTTGTTAAAGTTAGGTATTTTCTTGCAAGGTCACGATTATTTTAACAATCATATAGGAATTATGCACTAATAAAAATAAGTCGCTAAGAAAGCTCTCCATGATAGACCCTAATCCTTAAGAAAAATCGAGAGAACATACTATAGTCCTAAATTCACCATCCCCGAACTCTTCTACAAGTATAAAACATTGTGAAGTCTAGTAATCGGCTCTACCAAGTGTCTATAGTTAACAATTTAGAGAGTTTAAGCATTTTAAACTCCATTAGATACTATCTGAAGGAAAGATGGTGGGACTACTTCATTGATATATGGACCAAACTAAAGAACTTATTTTACGAGTTACTAATTACTTTTTAGTTCTCCAAGTATATGATGACAACAAATAGAAAAAACGTGGTGAAATATTCTAATTGGTGGAAGACCCTTCTCAATGTTTATAGGGGGCTTCATTTTTGCATTGGGTGTGGTATCTGGACCTTTCAAGGATGGGCTTACAACGAGATATGCCTAACTAAATTTTGTAACCCGAACTCAAGCATTTTAGTTTTAGAATAGGATTAGTAAGAGGTAAAGCAGTTAAAAGAACCAAGATCACCTCTCTAGCACTTTTAAGTTCTTTATCACTTAATTAAACACACTATAGGAGGCTCACATGAAAACGTTGAGGTGGTAAAGCTAATGAACTTATTCACTTATGATGCATAACCAATAGTCACCCTTCTAACATTACAAGTGCACTAGCTCTCCATTTTCCCATCAGAATACCAAGGTTAGAGATACACTAAACGACTCTTCTTATGTCATGAGGCTAATTAGAAACTTAAAGGTCAACTTAGACCGAAGGGATTTAGGAGACGAGATTTAGAGGAAGCCTTTAAACTCTTCAATATAAATTTAAACGGGGCTAGCAAAAGGACACGTGGACTTCTCACACTTAAAGGGGCCCGACCCTAAGCTGATGATAAGAATACTAGTGAAAAGTTAGAGGATAGTGATGATTCTGATGAGGAGGAGGCTAGTGACATTGTAGTTGGCCCTTCTTCAAATACTATGCTATCTACTACAATAGACTCTGATCAACTCAGCACCCAAATGGAGGCTTTATGCCTCAAGATAAGAAACTATCAAATAACAAATGACACAAGATATGCTGAATTTCAATAACTATAGCAAGATATATGGGATGAGGATTAGAGAATCCAACAAATGAGATGGGACGATGTATAAAGATATAAATAAGATTATTAGAGGATCTAAAAAAAGAGAGGGGAATAACAATAGATATGGTAGTAAGAGTACATACAGTTTTATCCTTTACCACCACCACTACTAGTTGAGAATTGATCCGAGTAGTAAATCCTAGGCAACTTAATTTGATTTTTATTTCTCTTTGTTCTTTCAGTTACATTCTTATTCTAATTTTACTTTCAACTCTTAGTAGTTAGTTAATGTGTAAGACTTAGTTTCTTTATTTCTATCGTGTTTTATTTTTATTTCTATCCTATCTTGATCTAACTATCTTCAATAAACTTATACTTTAGTGTTGTTCTTTAGGTTTCAATAACAAACTTTATATCGTCAACCTTCGAACACATAGATGCAATTTTAAGTCGCCATAATCATGTTTCGACTTAGACTTTATTATTTAGGGTAGTGTCATTCTCCTTCTCCTCTTTTATATTTGATGCACTTTAGTTATTTTAGTCCTCTAAATTAAGTATAATTTGGTTTAAATGTAAGGGGAAGTTTAATATGGCATGATCTATCTTATATTAACATATTGATTTGTTAAGATTATAATAAGAATGACTTGAACATCTTAGCTTGAATAATTGAAATTGAGAGTTGACTATTAATTGCGGTGTTGTAATTATATTAATGTTTTTGCTATTATGATCATTGAACAGTTCTTAAATGATTTCAAACCTAATATTTTTCTTTTCTTTTTTGTGATTTTTATGTGATTATGGGAAAGTTTTGTGATTAATGTCAAATTTTCATCAATGCTACATATGGATTATTATATGAATTTGGAATAGGATGCATTTTTAATGAATAAAAAATGAATATTTGCTTAAATAAAGTGAGAAAAACCTTTCACTTTGTTGGTTTCATACTGATAAAAAGGTTTAAATATATGAGTGGAACTAGTAGTCATTTGTGATTATGAGCTAGTTGAATAACTAGGGATGTTCATAACAAAATGTTCACCTTCACAAAAAAAATTTAGATGACATTGCAAATAAGTCAAAAAGTGTATTCAAGTTGAGTAAGTAGGGGATAGTCAAGACAAAATGTTTGTCCTCAGGTCAAAAGATAAGATAAGACCCCAAAAATTACTCTAAAATTTAAATTTTAGTTATACTTTGTGTTAATGATGATTTCTTTAAACAAGTTTCCATGATAATCTATATGAAACTTCATAGATGTTTGATATTATACATTAAAGGTTGCCTAATTACTAATTTTGCGATTGAGTGTGTAGTAATCAAGTTTTTATCATGAGAGAATTATGATTTGTAAGTTAAATTAAAAGCATTAAATAATTTTTATTCTTTCTAGATTATTCTTAAATGTCGATCAATATTATTTGAGTGGATGTTTAAGTCGTTACTTGAGGACAAGCAATAATTTAAGTGCGGGGGTATTTGAAAGTTCCTAATTCATACATATTTTAGGCATGGTTTGTTAATAGTTAGGTTGCACGTTAAAGGGAAATCCACGTAATTATTGTGTATATTGAGTTAAATTCCTCGAATGAGATGTTGTTTAGTTGTTATCTATATATTTTTTTAATGTTTAGAGGATTTTGAAGAGCAATGGAATGCATCCTTCAAGTTTAAAGAGATATGGAAGCAACTTGGATAGCAAGAATATTATATTTAGAAGCTCCGTATCAAATTTCAAGGCAAAAGGATGAAAGATGAATGAGATATCTTAAGAAGATCGAGAGGAGTGCAAAAGTTGGTCGTCATCCACACCCCTTTTTTTATGATTTTTTTTAGTAGAAAAAATCACAACCAAAACCACGACCATGATCATAATTGTGATCTAAGTAGGCCTCTCTTATGCAAATAACCTAATTTGACCTATTTAATGCATTTCTTACCTCCAAACTCTTCCAATTAACCACTAAAGAAGAATAATCAGGTCTTAAGCCATCTCAATCTTGAAAGAGAAGGCTCTAAACGCACGAAACCGAAGATCAAGGATAGGAATTTGCATTAACAACCATTAAGAAGTTAAGGATTTAGATCAATTCATTATGAACTTTTCTTTGTCCTTCTTCTTATTAACTATTGTTATGAATCATACAATGTTTAGGAACTAATCTTTTATAGGATTTGCGTTTTTATGAACTCTAAGATATAGTATTTTTTATTATTCTTGATTTAACTCTTAATTTCCAGATTCGATGATAGAATTTTTTATAAATATACAAGGATTATTTTGTTGATTTTATAAAATATAAAGACCATTTTATAATTTTAAAAAAATATTCAATACAATATTTAATATTAGTCAATATCAATACAGTATTGTATAAGATTAAATTTGATATTGATACAATATCGATATTCAGAACTTTAAAATTGACTAAAAATTTATAGTTCATTACGTTGAACTTTCTATTTCTATTTTCTAATTTTGTTTTTGTTTGCTTTTTAGTTTTTACGCTATTTTTATAATTTTATATTTTATTAATTTATTTTTTTATTTTTATATTATTTTTTAGTTTTTATATTTAAAAATATAAATTAAAAATGAAAACAAAAAAACTTCACTGAAAAACCCTTTAGATGCAAAGAAAACAATTTGCTCTCCTCTTTCTATAACCAGAAAAGGTAAACAAACCCAAAATGAATACTTATCTCAAATCGAATCACATAAGCACAAGAACATATCAAGACACTGTACGAAGGATGATTTAATAGGAGACAGAATGAGGGGTTATTAATCAGTCCTCTTCAACGCTTTCTAAAGTCAAAAACCAACTAACAATGTCATCGCAAAAC
Source organism: Pinacopodium congolense (assembly GCA_028565735.1). Lineage (NCBI taxonomy): Eukaryota > Viridiplantae > Streptophyta > Magnoliopsida > Malpighiales > Erythroxylaceae > Pinacopodium > Pinacopodium congolense. The sequence continues at coordinate 870,299 of JAOXYD010000007.1, forward strand.
CCTGTGACTTATTCCATCATAACTAACACATCTATTAATCACACTCACCTTCTAGTTTCTCTCTCGTCTAATCTTTCCGATTAGGAACAAAATCCAAATACAAGTTTGTCCCTTTTAAAGGGATAGAAACCCAAAAATGATACTTGGGGTTTTCCGGGTTTTGTTTTCTCCATTTCATATACTCAAGTTCTTTTCGCTCTAGGTTCTAATTTTTGTTTTTTTTATTAATTATAATCTTTTAAATTATTTATAACTTATTATATTAATTTAAAAATTGTTAAAAAAATAAATTATTACAAATGTTTCCACGATTACATTTGTTATTTAAAATCATGTTAATATCTAATAAATGCAAATTACACATACTAAAGTAAAAACTCAATTATTAACAATTAACAGATATATAATTCCATTAAAATATAAATTACTACTAATACTATTTTTTGATAATATGAAATATGATATGATATTATAAATAATGATAAAGGATTATTTAAATATTTTAAAATATTAAAAAACAATTTCATTGAAAAAAATGTTTAACACATCCTTCTTTGTGGTATTCAAATACTAATAAAAATAGTAATTTAAATTTTAAAAATAAATATTAAAAAATAATATAGATTTTAATTAGAGTAAATATCATCAACGACTCGTATAAGGAACCAACTAAATGGTTGACATTTCATAATTGACTATGGTCAATTCTTATTATAATAATATTATTAGAATAAAAATATTATTATATATATATGGCCATGACCGTCGACTATATAATTTTCTCCTTATAATTTGAAAAATTATTACTTAAGTTACTATAATTTAAAAATTATCAAATAAATTCATAAAATTAGAAATTGATTTTAACGGTTAATCCTTCCATCAATTTTGTTCTATGTAGATAGATAAGGATAAGTGAACTAACACATAACAACCATATAATATGCCAAGTGCATGAGTTAAAATCATTCAAAACACTTATAATTTAACGAACTATCAATCAAATAAGTTTTCAAAGTTTTAAATTAAGAACACAATTAATAATTTATCAAATTATAAAAACTTAATCGATAGTTTATCAAACTATAAAAAGTAAAATAATTTTAAGCCTAATTTTGATTTTAATAATTAAAATATGAAAATATTTTATTTTTTACAAATTTAATATATATGACATTAAATACAAAATACTACACTAATAATTACTTTAAGTTAATAAATTTTTTTAAGATAATAATGATTTGATTTAAATGTAACTTTATATTGCTTAAACTTAAAAGAATTTTTTATATTCAATTTCAATTAAATCTAAATAAAATAGATTAAAATTTCAATAAAAATTAAATATAAAAATTTTTTAAGTTTAAACCATATAAAATTATATCTAAACCAAACTATTATCAAAATAAAAAATTTATTAATTTAAAATAATTAATACTGTATTATTTATATAATAAATACATTTAAATTACTCTCATATATATCTAATGTTATACGTATTAAATTTGTAAATAATATTTTATTTTTATAAAAAATAATATAAATTTTAATTACTACGCTTTTCTTGCCTTTTAAATTTTGTCTGAGGATCTATTTTAAATATAAAATTTAAACAAGCATGACGAGGGCAATTTAGCCGTGCTCTGAAACAGTAGGACATGAAATGAAAAATGATTGTATTAAAAAGGTTTACTTATGATTGAATTTGTACTTATGTGAGAAAAGCTCTAAGCAAAATTTGCCATGGGACTTCTACGATACCAACCAGCATAGCTAAGGCATACAACACCGAAACACAGGTGCTCCACCAGTTACAAATTGTATACGGAGCTTACTGAGACGGTAAGCCAACGAACTGTTCCTTTTTACTTTCTGTTGAGAAGGTGAGCTAGATTACGAAGTTCTTCAAATGCATGCATTGTTTCTCCATCAAATCCCCCAGCAAACTGCACCCAACCATCATGAATATCAAGTCTATGCATGCATTTTTTTTAAATATATATATATATATATAGCGCCAAATGAAGAAAATTTTTTAAATAACTAAAGCACTAGATAAACATTATGAACGAACCTGATGAATTCTGAAAGCAAATCGCACACCCTGAAGTAGCATATAATCCAGTGCAGGATCTTTATCAAGCGATGCTTTTGACTGGATCTCCATAGCCACCCTCTTGATGTACTTTTGTGCCAACTTAACTGATCCGAACTTTATCTGCACGATCACAGCTTGTTAAGATGGAAATTTTGAAGCAGAAGAATGTTAGGAAGAATGTGTGGTTCTAGGAATAGATCATGCCTAAAAAAAGGATACATAATTTCAGTAATGATGTTCTTAAACTAGGTTTAATCATGAAGATGTATACTTGAATATTATGTTTTCTCTGTTTCGCTTTGGTTTTGTCCGAGCCAGTTGAGTTTCAACATGGCATCTACTACCACTCAATCCACTTAAGCAGAAGCTTACCTTGCTAACTATCCCATTTTCAAGCATCCAATCTGTGGGAATTTTGAACTCTTTGCAATTGCGGATTAATGATTCTCTTGTCCTCAGAAGATTGTGTACAGTACGTTCCATCCTGCCATGGGAATTTGCAGCATTATGCACTGTATATTAGACCAAACTTTTTGTGAAAGGTTCAGGTTCTTACTTCTCAGACAAAGCAGCCATTTTCTTCAAGGCAATGTGACAAGGCATTTGGGGATCATCTTTAAAATACGACACTTCAGACTCCAACTTCTTAAGATCTTCATACCCAAATGCTGCTTCTCTCAAGGTATCTGCTTTCTTTTCCGGCCAGTCAAAGTGTTTTAGGACAGCCCGTTCATCCACCTTCAGATAAAAAGGAAGCGGTAGTGATAATTATAATAGTCTTCAAAGTTCAATAAGCATAGTAGTTTTGAAACTTTGATTGATTATATGCAGAATGTGTCGAAGGGATTATGTTCCGTATAAAAGCAGGTTCACAAACCACACAGAGAAATCATCCTAGATTTTCATATCTTTTGCACTTCTTTCCTACCATATAATCACCCTTTTCAATAGCCTGGACACTCACCAGAAAGCCTAGTTCATCATCAAGCCACTTCACAAATGCCACAACATCTTCAATCTTCTCGTAAACTGCACAATTAACCTCTCTTATCAGCGAGTTGACGAATTCCCCCTGAGTTTCCACATCTGCTTTAATCTATCAAAAGGAAAATTTTTTAGAAATATTGTTAAATACATCACAACAGAAAAATGTGAAACACGACACACGTAAAAGTCAGTTGAGAACATAAATCCTAGGATGTCTTCATTCTGAGAGAACTCAGTTTTCATTTTTGCCTCTCTAATGAAGGACAACCATAGGTATGCAGTACGAGCGAGTATACTTCAAATAGTACAATAGAACTGAAACAACTGGGCAATCACTTACGGCAAGCAAATGAGATGATCTGTTCTCAATTTCATCAATCATGCTGCTACGGGCATTTGCAACATCTGAGGTTTCACAAATTCCTCCGTTAGATGACTCTTTTCTAGAATCTCTCTTCATAAGTGAGTGGTAAAACTCAACAACTTGTGGTGCCCGCTGAACCACTCCTGCTATAGTACTTCTACCAGAAAACTTTGGAGGTGGAGGCGGTGGTGGAGGAGGTGGTGGTGGTGGTGGTAGAACTTGAGTTGAAATTTCTTCTTTGGGTCCAGTAGAAACTGAGAACGAAGGCCTTGGAGGGGGATTTGGAATCCGCAAAGCTCTCTTCTCAACATCTAATTGAACTATGCTTCTATTTGATTCTTGGCAGTTTCCAAAGATTTGCAATCTTTGAATTGTAACGGGCTCTTCCTCACATTCCGTTTCTTTTATACACATGAAACCATCAGATTGTCTTCTCTTGCTCGGAACCAACTCTTCTATACAAAACCCTGACCCACTTATTGAATGTCTTCTTTTTGGACTTTTTCCATCGTCTGAGTGGATCCAGTTTTCGTCTTGGCATTCTAACTTTGACATATCTTCCTCTGTAAGAGGCCATTTCTTTAACTTTTTAATCAAACTCAGTCTCTTTTTGCTACTAAATTCTAAGTAGTCATTGCCATCGAAAGATACTGAACCAACAGATTCGTTGCTCCTGCTCGAGGAGTCCGGACTTGAAACCTTGTTGGACATTGTTGTTGAGAATGAATTGCGCAATTCATCCCTCAAACATGAATTGACCCACCTCAGATAAGCAAGCTCCTCAACCTCATTTAATCGGCTCATCTGTAGTCCTTCAACTTGCTTACATAAATCTTCATTTGTGTGTCTCAACAAAGATGCCTCAGCTTTCATTTTTGCTACAGTGTCACTCTGATAACAATTCAAGACAATATATGTAAGGAGTGAAAACTTATCCTATGTATTTAGATTTTCTGCAACAGTTGAACCGTCAAGTATATATCAATACAAATTTGCATATTAACACCTGAAAACGCTTAAGTTGATAAATTGCTCCAGGCATCCATTTAATGGAAGTCTTAAATTTGCAGAGGATTGACGACCATCCATTCCATTACTTGTCGAAATGATCAATTTTCGGAAAGCAATTACATAAAAGAAAGAATCATTTATATGGGGAAATAAGCTATTAGCCTCAGTTTGGTTCATAGAAATCATTAGCAGAACCTGAATATCCACATCGATTTTGAAATCAAACAACAGAGGAAAATCACATTTCAATCAACTTATTAGGAAAATCGTTATCCCTAACGCGAAGAAGATCTTAATTTGCAAAGGTAGGTTTTTTCTTACGTTCCCTATATCAACATTTAGGAGGCAAAAAAAACTAAAAAGACACAGCATATAAGGACAATGATAATAATACCTCTGAAGTCCCAGCAGTGGAAGCAATTTGAGATTCCAAAGAAGAGAGCTTGCAATAAAGATTCCTCTTCTCCATCTGCAGCTCCTTATTCAACCTTCTCAACTCAACAACTTCCATCTCCAAATCCCCTACCACAACATGATTCGCTATCTCTTCATGTCTCTTCTCCGAAATCAAGCGGAGCTCAGTCACTTCCTCGCTAAGACTAAATTTCTCGGACTCCAAAAACCCTACTTTCATAGAAAGCTCGTCAAGCTTAGCATTCCTAACTTCAAGCTCTCTTTCCAGGTCAGTCAGTCTTCCGGTGGTCTTGAGCTCTGATAGCTCAGATTGTAGCTTAAGCTCCCTATCTTTTGATTCTTGAAGCAAGTTCCTAAGATGTTCTAGCTCTAAAAACAAGTCTCGAGAACCTGAAGACTGCCTCCGATGAGTCTGGCACGCATGTGGGTGAACTTGAGCCCCTGACACAGAGCAAGATAAATCACCAATGAGTGATCTTTTGACTCGAGAATGAGATGATCCAGAAGGATTCTTTTGGTTTGCAGCGTCCAATTGCCCTAAAGTGAGTTTCTTGCTAGCAACTGTGGTAGCTTGAGCTTTGCTTTTCTTCTCTGCTATAAAGCCTTTAACAATGTTTGAACCCCATGAAGACTTGAGCTTTGAAGGGTAGTTAGCATCGTTCTTAACATTATGTGGCTTCGGTGCTTGATTCTGATCAGCAAATTTCGTAACCTTCGACTTGGATTCAAGTGGGTTTTCTTCTCTCATTTGCAAACGGACGAATCGGGTGATGCTAACAGAGAAAGTTTGGATTTTGAAGGTTCTGAAGTGAACAGAGGAGCATAAGGTTTGAAGCTTTGTAGTGATTGAAATGGAACTGCAAATTGGAAAAGCTCAACTTCCAAGATTAACAGAGAAGAGGAGCTGGTGTTTGTGAGAGAACAACCAAAAGTAGGGAGGAGCTTTGAAGAATTTGAATGTTTGAAATTTGAATTAGCCTACTTTATTTCTGGTTAGCGTTACTGTTTGAGGAGTACGAGGGCGGGCGTGCAACGGTCGATTTCTGTGCCAGTGGGGCCCATGAATTGTGTTAAGACCCTGAGGAGAGGAAACAATTGAAATTATCTTTTCTTTACGAAATATGTTAATATTGGCTGGTGCTTCGCAAGCACTCATTATAATTTTAGTTTTAAATTCAAATGTAATTCTGATTCATTATAAAATTTTAAATTTTAATTCAATTTATTTATTTACTTCATCTAAAATTTTTTAATATTTATATAAAATATAGTTATGTGTCTTTGGTATGTCAATTTAACATCTTACCAAAAAAATTAATTCTTTATTGGATACTAAAACATTGAAACAATAATATCAACATGATATGTTTGTCAATTAAAATAATTATTTGGATTTTCTTTGTTATTGTATGTAGGGATGTACACTTAATATACCCTATATTATTTGGTTGTTTACGTGGTTTCATGTAATTGTAACTCTCTATTCTATTAATTCAATTCTTTTTATTTTAAAAAATAAAATAATTATTTATAGTATTAACTTTGTTTTCATTACATAACAACTAAATCTCATTTAATATTCACTCCAATTTATATTTTATTAAAATGAATATGAATTATAATTCAGAAAAAATTGTATAAAGAGTTTTGTATTTTCTATTCTCTTTTGTATTAATTATACGAAAGAGAAATTACTAGATAACAGTTGTAAGTTGGCCTAAAATTAGACTACTAATGAATATAAATCAAGGTTGGATTTTTTATTTTTATATGACTCTTAAATTTTTTTAACTTATTTTAATGAGCAAATTCAATTTATAACTTGATTCTTGTAGATTAAATTCTTCAATTTTCAAACTTAACTCATAAGACTAAATGATTTCAATCAATTTCTTTAAATTAACTCAACCTATATAACTAAATGAGGTAAATCAATCCATATAAATCTAATTCTTCCATTCTCATTTATATAGTAATTTGATCTTCATGTTAAACTAAGAGAGGTTACAATTTTAGGTTTTAATTATAACAAAACATATTTGTTATTAATGATTTGATTTATATTGAAGTATTTTAAAATATAGGTATACAATGGTGCATTTAATAACATTCTGGAGTGAAAAGAATAGATATGAAGGTCAAATTGTGGATGAGATAAAACCAAGTAAGCTAGAATTTTGATGTAAAGTGTTTGTAAGTGTTGCCTTAATCATCTTAATACTTTAGGAGTTCAAAGTTTGTATGTGCATTGCATATGATTTCAAAAATTGCATAAATTTTCATAAACTAAGACATATTTAGTTTTTTATTTTAATTGAAGAAAAAATTGTATAAAATTTCATAAACCAAGACATATTAAGTATCTGATTTTAATTGAAGAATCTTGATCTTTAAAAATATTTTGAGCAATCTTTTAAACTTGTTTAAGTCAAATTTTCATAAAAAGAAATTGTTTATAAAGGGTTTTGGTTAAGTTGGAAAAATTCTGTAGAATTATGAAATTAATATAAATAAGCATTGGTAGACCAATATTATTGACCAATCAATCAGTGCTGAGTTTTTATACAAACTGGTCAACTAGTCTAAAGGAGTGGTCGCTTAGTGGTTTTGAAGTTAAGTTTTTCTAATAGCTCAAAGATGCCTTAAGCGATTAGGAAAAATGTTATCATTATGGTTCACTTGTCAATCAATGGACTAAAGTGGTCAACTAGTGTATGCTAAAATTGAACACATTGATTGACTAGTTCACTTGATTAGTCAACTTATGTGTTTATATATGACAGATAGTAACAGTTAGTTTTGTGTTTAACTGATTTTTGAATTAGAGTAATAGTTAGAGTTTATATATGACAAATAGTAACAATTAGTTTTGTGTTTAATTGATTTTTAAATTAGAGTAACAGTTAGATTAGGTTGGAAACTAATTTTTGAGTATAAATACATGTTGTTTGTCATATTGAAAAAGCTCTTAGAGCATTTAAAGTTTTGTTGAATTGAATGAGTTTAAGAGAAAGTATGAATTTTTAGGGATTAATTTTTATTACATTAATTTAAGTTTTTAAGCCCTTAAGTATTTGTTTCATTAAGATTGATTATGTTTGACTTAGGGTTTAATTATTAAGACTGGGTTCATTATTAAGGATTACTCTTTATTCTAAAATAAAATTATTAAAGGTTAATCTTCATCTATTTAAGGAAGATTATAGGATTCCTCTTCACTCATTAAAGAAGAATGGTTAAGATTGCTCATCAGCCATTTAAAGAAGTTTATAAAGTTTCTCTTTATCTTAAAGAAGATTTACCTTAGAAAAACATCTAAATGTGATTTAGAGAATGGGCATAGGTGAAGGATTTTTGCGAACTTCCATAAAATTTGGTTTGTATATTCTCTTTCCCCTTCATTATTTATTTGTTATTGAGTTATTGTTTGTACCTAATTTTTTGAATAATGAGGTTGAATTTGAATTAGATTGAATTTAAATTGGCATCATCATGGTTATATTGTAGTTAGGAAAATTATTAAGTTAGTAAAAATCGGTTAAAATTTTATAATACCTAATCCAACCCCTTCCCTCCCTTTAGGTGTCTCATTTAAAGCCAACTTTATATTTATTAACTTTTATGAAAGTGTTGCGTTGGTTAGGTGACTTAAAATTTAATGAATGTTCAAAATGATTTTTACTTTGAAACCAACGTACTTTTTAGGTAAGTACACCTATCGCAAAAGTAATAAAGCGGAGTAAAATTTAAGCTCCCAGTGTTGATCCCACAGGGAATTGGTTACTTAACTAATAGGTTGATTGGATTACAATTATTTAGGAAAATCCAAGTAAATTTGATTAAAAATTAGAAAAAGGCTAAAAAGGTGA
>JAOXYD010000007.1:879141-889910 GCA_028565735.1 Pinacopodium congolense
CTTGACCCGACTTGACTAGTTTATACATCTAATACGCATCTACTGACATGCACATAAATTTGCAGGCAAAAGCATGGAGACACGGAGCATAATCAAAGGAAGGGGAGTACCTCAGATGTTCGTAATATATGGTTGGGATCAGAGGCCACAAGCCAACCAATTGACAAGCCAGGAAGAGCCCATCTCACTGATATGGAACCAACGGTAAAAACAGGTGCTATGGTTGCAAAGGAAGACATTGGAAAGAACGGTCTATCCCCAAAAGTGACATGCCCATAAACTTCATCTGCAATCACTAAGATCCCAAGTTTTCGTGCAGAAATGGCTATCTGAACCCGATAAACCAGAAAAAAATTGCCAGTTTGGAAACATTATAATCAGCAGATGGCGTATGAATTTATGTCATACGGTGGACAAACACACTTGCTAGATGACTTCTATTGTACCTGTCTCAAATGATCACGGGAAAAAACATTGCCACACGGATTTCCAGGGTTGGTAACGACAATAGCAGCTGTATTGTCATCGGCAACAGCTTCAATATTATCAAGATCAGCCTCCCAGTCTCTTTCAGGAATTAGATTGTAATGACGAACTTCCACACCATAAAAGTTGCAAGAATTCTCGTAGCCTGGGAAGCTTGGCCTGGGAAGCAATATATTTACACCAGGAGCAGCTAGCACTGACACCATCACTTCTGTTGCCCTTCTCTCTCCATCCACAATGAAAACATCATCCGCCAAAACTTGGTACTCAAGACCTCTCGACACATACTCAGCAACTGCTCTGTTTATCATCAACAGACCCAAAACATGACTAAAAGCATTTGGATTTCGGAATGCTTATACTTTATACTAATCCAAATCAAAGAAATTAACGCTAATTATTAATAACCTCCTTGCACATTCAATTCCAACAGATGAATCTCGGCTACTGTTGAATAAACTCTCCGCAAAAGCGCTAACAATGGGCCTCGCCGCAGCAATCGTGAACCCAAACCTCTGCGAACCGACATCACTAAGGCATATAAATGGCCTCTGATCATCTTTGCTAATAGTTTGTTTAAGTAAGCTGAGTGTGCCATTCACAGTTACAGTTTCAGCCGTTTTAATGTTTCTATTCAGTTTCATTCTGATACTCGTATTCTCTCCTCCCAAATCTGGACCTGATACTCTGAGTTTGCCATTGTTCTTGTTGTTCCTCTTCTTGCTTGGACCTAATGCTAGATTGGTATCAATATCATTGTGATTGTTCTCAGCTTCATCTGATTTAACCGGAGCCTTAAGACATAGTTCTTTTAACTTCTCCAGAGTAGGTTCCAGAGCCCTAGACTGAGGAAAGACGTCTCTCCCGTCATCCAAATACAATATTCTACGATACTTCCGCTTCCGCGTCTCATTATCACTGGAATTCCCACTGGCATTCGCATTCGCATTCACATTCTCATTGGCATTAGGGTTTTTCTTCTTCTTCAATCGACAGAGTACATAGTCAGTTTGAAGGTCCGGATCAATGTTAGTAATCTCACGGTCCTTGAGTTCTATACTGTACTCGTGCATGAGCCATCGGTAAGGGTGGTCAACTTTGGGATTCTTGTACATAAATTTCCTCCTCGAGGCCACGTACTCCTGTGGAATTCCAGGCACGTGTATGGAGAGGCTGAAGTCGACGCGATGCCAGCAGCCACCGGTGCAATCCACGATGCGACCGGTTCTTTTAGAAGATCTCTTCTTCAGTTTAGTGAAGAAGTAGAGTTCTTGATCGTCAGGAGAGCCAAATCTCTGGAAAATTTGCCATGGCTCTTCTTTTCCGTACAAGTCACAGTCTTTGACGAAGTAAGCGTCCGTTGGAGTAGAGTTGCCGGTGATCTTATTGTAGAGGTAGTGGCCTACCAGCTCCTCATCTCTGGGTCTGAATCGGAGTCCCGCAGGCAATACCAGGCAATGCCGACGACTCATGTTTGTAACAAACTGTAATAGAAGAAAGAAAAGCCAAGGAAGGAAAATTAAAGAGGTAAGAGATTCATCGAGAAATTCAGCGCGCGCGAGAGAGCGAGAAAGAGTGCGCTGATGGCTTTCCTTTTATGAGTTGAGCTTTGGTTTTTCCAGATAAAAAAACTGATCCTATAAATGACAGGATAACACTATCATGTTGTAATTAGACGACTCCACATTTATATGTTAATTTCTATGTAAACTCTAATAAAATTATACCACTTCTGTTTTTCCAGTTAACTTATCTAATTAATTCTGATAAGTTTCCAAGTTTATTAAGTATTCAAGTACTGTTGGAATTTAAGTCTTCACAAACAAACTCCATCATATAAGTAAATTTTATTTGATTTTTTAAATGATAAAGATTATAGATCCTTACATTTTATTTTATTTTGAATTTTTGTTTCATAATTTTAGTATCTATTTTTCTTATTAAAAATAAAATTGAATTTTATTTTAACATAAATGTAATATAGTAATACTAAAATAGGTAAAATTTTAGTTTTATTAATTAGTTGAATATCTAAAATTGTGTTTAGTCATGTAAAATTCATTTTAATAATAGTAAATGTTTTGCTCAATATTATAATATATTAAATATATTATTTAATAAATAATAAATATACCTCAAGAGTGAATACATCAATCAAATTATAGAAACAAATAGTAACGATTAAGTAAGGGTTGAGCGAATTAACCCAAATTATGTAAGTGGAATTCAAATAGGAAGTAGGAACGTGATCATAGACAAGAGAGTGAGGAACTACTAGAATCTAAGAAAAAATGCAAGAGAATTTTTGAGGTAGGATCTAAAAGATGCAGAAACAATGTAGAATAAAAACATAAGGAGATAGTCTAATAGGAAAAGCAGTAACTAGAGGATGTAGGAACTAGCAGGTGTATGAACAATGCATTATAGAAATATAAGGAAGTAACCTAAGAGGAGAAGTTGGGATTATTGGTTGCTAGACATAAAAGTGGGAGATTACTGTTAGGTTTTTTTAGTTTTACTTGTATGTGGAGAATGACTTAAAATTTATAAAATTTATCTTGCCTAGCCCTGGTTCACCAGTAATTGAAACTTTCCTAATCCACTATAATGTTGTTGCAATTGCATAATCTGAGGATGTTGTGCCACATGAACTTGGAATATGTTGCAATTATATATGAGGAGGTCAATAGACTTTTTATTGTACTGGCAAAACCTACAATTGCTAGGTATGTTTAGATATCTTGATACTCTGTCCAGGATGTTGAGTTTCCCTTTGAGGGCCAGCCATGTGATGAAAGAATCTCTTGGGTGGTTTTCCTTAAACCAAATATGTTTGAACCAACCAACCCTACTATGTTCTAGTCCAATAATCTTTCGACAAGCAGCTGTAGAGAAGACACCAAAGTTGTTTCCACTTTAGTAGATTGTATCTCTTCTTGTAGGAATAAGTCTTACTTGTATCAGGTAGTCAACTGCTCCATTGTTAGGAAGTGTCTCCAATAAAGACTCGTAAGTAGTCAGCACGTCCTTCATTATTGAATTACTACGAATAGCAACAAGGATAGGTTGCATCGCAGTACAAGAGATTAGAGGATGGAAAGGATTCCAGTTAGGCCTCCAAAAACAAGTATCAGCCCCATCTTCAATCTTTGTTTGAATAGTTGGCCAAAGAATAGATCTCATTCCTAGAATACCTTTCATTGTCCAAGATACATTAGTTTTGTTGTCTTTTACACACAAAGGGCAATCCCTCTTCATCTAGTAATTGTTCATCTATTTGCTCCAAAGAGATTCCCTGTCAACCATGAGTCTCCACGGTCTCTTGTAGAGAAGGGAATTGTTAGATAATTCTAAATGGATAATGCTTGATCCCTCTTCTTTCTTAGGGGTGCAGATTTCCTGCCAATTAATTTTATCAGTCAATTTCTTTGTTGAGTCCCCAAATCAAAGGAAGTTCCTTAGAGCCATATTGACTGATTTAATCACTGCTTTGGGCACACATGAGATGAAAGGATCAATGAATATGAAAGGTTAAAAAGGACAGATTTTATTAGCTGAATCCTTCCAACAAAAGACTGGCTTTTGTTATTCCAGTGGCTAGTCCTTCTATGCCTACATTCTAGAACTGGCTAGAATTCTCTACAAGACAACCTTTTAGTAGAAATGGGCACACCTAAGTAGGTAAAGGGAGGGTCTTTAGTAGTCAAACTTGTAATTTCACTTAACCCCTAGAGCCTGGATTTGGATTTTTGGGAGCTAGGTAGATTTAGGTTTTATTAACCTCCTTAAGCATCTTATTATTATAGAAAATTTTCAAAACTGCATCTGTAACTACCTTTTTGATCTTTGGCTAGGATTTTTGGTAAAAATAGGCATTAAGCCTATCCGGCCTAGGGTTTTGTGAGGGTTGAGGGAGAAAAGAGTTTGTTCTACTTCTTGCTTTATGAAGGGGCTAACTAGAAGGGTAGCCTCTTGCTGGGAAATTTGTTTTTGCAATATTGATTGAATCAGAGGAATAGAGGAACAGCTGGCCACTAGAGTACCTAAGGTATTAGAGAAGAAAAGGTAAGCTTCTTTAATCAAATAATGTTGGTCTTTAACAACTACACCTGATCTATTAGTTAGGGAAGATATTCTATTAGAGTTCCTTCTAGCCAGAATGCTATTGTGGAAGAACCTTGTATTTTGACCACCCTATTTTAGCCATTTAACCTTAGCCCTCTGTTGCAGTAATGAATTATAAGTAGCCAAGGCTTGCCTATATTCCTAGAGCTGCATTTTCTCCTGTAATAAAAGAGTAATATTAAAAGGATTTATGTATAACTTATCTTGAATCTCTTCTAGCTTGGTATAAGTAGCTTTCACCCATAGCTGAGTGCTACCAGTTGATTATTAAGTCATTTAAGCTCCACTTTAACCTTATTAAGTTTCCTAACACATTAAAAAGTTTTGTTGTCTTGCACCCAGCATTGATCCCTTCCAAAACCGCTTTTCTATAGCTTTCTACCTCTGTTAGAAAATTATTAAACTTGAAAGGATGCTTTCTGGAGCAGGCTTTGAACATGTTTTTTTTTAATGATTATAGGAGTTTGGTCTGAAAACTGAGGGTGTTTAAAGCAAGCTTTGCTCTAAAGAAAAGTCTGCAACCATTGATCATTAACTAGGTCCCTATCTAACTTCTTCCTTATGAAGAATCTTCCTTCTTGTTTATTTACCCAAGTATACAAAAATCCTTCATTTTTGAGGTGTGTGATTTGTAAGTTTGTCACACAGTCTTTAAGGTCTTCAGTGTAATTATGCTAGTTAGCATTTCCGTTTTCTTCACTTAAATATATAGTGCTATTGAAGTCACATATCAATAACCAAGGGCAATTGATAACTCCATTTAGGTTTTCTAGGTTTCTCTACAGTTGTAAGTGTTGAAAGTTAAGGATAGAAGCATAAATAAAGGCAATATCGACTTCACAGTTTTCCTGTTTGAATAAGACCTTCAAATGTATCAATTGATCATCCATGCTGGATTCAGTGATCTGAATCCTGTTAGTGTCAAAGGCTTCAATAATTTTGCCATTATAGTGAATTGATGATTGGATATAATCTGCCAGTGATCCTTCAAAAAGGAAAGATTACTACAACCATGCTACTTAATCTTAGTTTCTAAAAGCCTAATCAAACTAGGTTTATTCTTTACCATAAAATTCCTAAGAGCTAATTATTTGGAGGGGCTATTAATACCCCTGACATTCCAAGCTACAATATTCATTACTATCTTGAACAAGGGTAAGATGTCTTTTTCTTGCTTCCTTTTCTCCTTCTCCTAGGTCTTGAGCCTTTGAAAGAGCTCTCTGACTGTTGAAAACCTGCCTTCCTTTTTTCTCCTCCTTTTGTATTAGCCTCTACTAAGATAGAAACATCTGCCCTAACAATCTATCTAGCTAAAATGTCCTCTCTAGTCTTCCATGAGCACCCTTTGGAATGGGAAGGAGGGGGTTTAGTCATCTCTGCCTCAGAGTTCTCAGTCTTTGGAATAGTTTGGATCTTTATTTCTGCTATAGTTGAGTCCCACTCCTTATTTAAAACATATTTAATTAGGGAAACCAAATTATTGTCAGATAGCTTATGACTTTACTCCTTAGCTTCAGAGTCTACTAGAATCTCCCCTTTTAAGGCAACTTCAACCTCTTGTTTAATTAGGTAGTTCGCTTCATTTAGCTGTCTCACCGATAGCGTCTGGACTATCAGGTCGCTTAACTGAGAATTGTACATTTTTAGAGATATCTTTCTGTTTGTAGGGCTTGGGTTACAGGTCCATCTTAGATTAGAGTTTGGTTTCTCTCCCACCTTTACTAGTCCCTTTTGTCCTTCTTCTAAAAGGCTAGTGTTTGAACCCTATCCCTTTTTATCCTTTTACACCACCTGTTTTTCAAGGCCCATTAACTCCCAGTAGTCTCCTCTAAGAAATTTCTTCCCTGTGGCTCTCCATTCCTTACCTTTTGCCTAAGGGTTGGCTTCCATTGGTAGGTAACTGTAACATCTGCATCCATGTATTATTTCCTACTTACTAGCTTTGAAATGGGTAAGACTTTGAGATTTTCTGATTAAGCCTAGTTTCTATGCACACTCTTGTGTATCCAATCCGCCCTATAGAAGCTGTATTCTCATCCAAACAAAGAGACCTTCCAATGTGACTAGCCATGTAGCTAATCCATAGAGCTAACCAGTACTCTCTAGCAGTATATTGTGGAAGTTAGCCCAGATAGGAACATGATGGGACCTCATAGCTTCAAGTTCTAAGCCTAGCCTCCATTTCTGTACAAACAATGGTCTTTCCATGATATGCCATAGACCTTCCTCTATCATTCGTTGTCTATCTTGTTCAGATGTAAACTTGAATAGGAAAAGGTCCTGAGCATTCAAGAGAACCTCTATAAGACCATAATTTTGCCAATGTTCATTGCCCATACTTTTATTATTAGATATGCAGGTCTCTTTTCTAAGAAGAAGCCCACTATAGTTGTATTCTAGTTAGTTGCCCCTTGTAGCAACACCTTTAAGGGAAGAGTGACACATCCACCTTCAGTCACTGGGAGAATATAGCACAGTTTATCAGTTGGGTGAATGTCCCCAACCACTTGACAATAGGTGGGGGACGAGGAGGAAGGAAGGGCTCAGAACTCTCTAAGGAAGCTTATTTTGAAAAGCCTTAACTAGATTTGGAGGAGCCGATTGAGCTTTAAGGTTTGGGAGGGTGCTGGCTATCGGAGCAGGGGTTTAGGTGGGAGGGAGCGAAGGGAAGGACTTATGGCCAGCCAAGGTAGACTCCATCTGATTCCCTAAGCAAAAGAAAAAAAGGCACCAAAGCAAATGGTAGGCAACTAAACAAAGGGAAGAAGGTTGTTAGACAAGGACAAGAAGAAAGCAGGAAACAGGAAACCAACAGTGAGAAAAAGCCCTAGCCAAGGGGAGGATTCCCATCAGCTAGACAGAGGCGATAGGGTTTGATAGTATAAAAGGTTGATAACAAGTAATGCATAATTTCTAACCTAGTTGCTACAAATGGAGAACCACGAGCAACACGAGGCCATGTCACCAAAGAGGCAGCTTCTTGATTTGCGGAGCTTCTCTTCATAACCTATATAAGAAAAAAGATGGTCATAATCTATGCAAAGGAAAGAAACCAAAGTACTTATAAGATCCTCAAAGAACTAGATGGTTGTTTCTTTGGTACTTTTACTAACAATCATTTGATTTCAATGTCTATTGTAATGCTTGCTTTATAAAACTATTAATTTTTTTTTTGGAGTTCATTAACTCTCATTTATATGATCTTATTCTATCTATAACAAAAGCATCATTAATCAAATATAAGAAATAAATGTTAGAAATAAACATGACTTTCAAAATTCTACAGCAAATTTAGTGGAGCATTTGAATGATCAAAACTCAACCGATTAAGGTGATTTATGATTTTTTTAAAACATCTATATGTCTATATTCAGATGAATTAAACTTTATTTCATTGAGAGTTACCTAGAGAGTGTTATGAAGGAATAAAGCCAGATTGGTCATTTTTTTACTGTTATGTAATTTAATTGTCATTGAAAGATTTTTCCTCTTTATTATAGCATTAAGTAGCTTTTAAGTTGGTTAGTCTAGAATTATCTATTTGGAACTATAAATAGCCATGTAATGTTTCATTTCTTATAAGTGAATCGAGAATAAGAATTCTATTACAAGAATCCTCTTCTTTCATTGTTTGTGTGAGTGTAAGTTCATTCTTATGTATGAGTGTACAAACTTTATAAAGTTTTTTTATTTTTTTCCAAAAAAGTGGTATCAGAGCCAACTATGACAACCAAAGGAGTTTTCTTGTCTTTCTACTATCCACAACTTACAAACTTTAGAGAGTTTTTTATTTTTTCCAATGAAGTGGTATCAGAGCCAACTATGACAACAAAAGGAGTCTCCTTATCTTTCCACTATCCACAACTTACCAAACTCAACTATGAGAATTGGACACTTAGGATGAAGGCCATTCTTGGTTTAAGGTGTATGGGAGATAGTCAATAAAGGCTACGTAGATCCTCAAGGTGAGGCAAGTTTAACTTAAGTCGAAAAGGATGCCTTAGAGAAGCAATAAAAGAAGGATCAAAGTGCACTTACCATCATTCATCAAGGATTGGATAAAGAAATGCTCGAGAAAATAGTTAATGAAACCACAACAAAGAAGAAGTGGGAAACTCTCCAAAATTTGGTAATCGGAGTGGACAAAGTGAAAAAGGTATGACTTCAAACTCTACGGGATGAGTGTGAGACACTCCTAATGAAAGATGGAGAATCTATTTCAAAGTATTTCATAAGAGTTCTAGGAGTGGTGAATCAAATGAAGAGGCTTAGTGAGACCATGCAAGATGGTCAAGTTATAGAAAAAATTTTATTCTCTCTCAACTCAAAGTGGTGGTGGCCATTGAAGAATCCAAAGATGTAGGCAATATGTCCATAGACGAGTGATATGAGTCAAATTGATATGATTTTCATAGTTAATTTGTTGAATTATGATCCCTAATTCAGTGTTTAATTGTTTAATTGATGCCTTATAATGTTTGATTTGCAGAATGGATCTTAATGATGAAGATTGGATCAAAAACATCAAAGAACAACTCTTTTTGCTGTCCAATAACGGCACCATGAGAGGGTACCGTTGCTGAAAAACATGGGGCCATTATACTGTTTAGGAGTCGGGCTATAACGACACCTTGAGGGGGTGCCATTACAGGGTGCCGTTGTACTCATAGTCAATAATTTCAACTCCAAATCTTGAGAATTTCAAACCTGGCATGTCTGGCATTGATCCACTTGTCTGCTAGCACATGTGAGGAGTCTCCAAAGCCTGAATATAGTTGAGAAAACACAGAATATGCATACACAACCCAGAAGACTTCAGACCTAACCTTAGTTAGAGAAGCTCTTGCTTCTCTCTTACCTTTCTTTGATAGTTTAGGCTTCAAACACTTGTAATTAGAGTTTTAGAGTGTATTTTGAGTTGTTGTTTCTTGGAGATTGAAGGTAAGACATACATATGAGTTTCTAAGCCATCATAGGGGGTTTTCTAACTCAGATCATTATCTATTTTCTCTTGTTTTTCGGATTAAATCAAATTTCATGTTCTTATGTGTATATCCTTGCATATTCTTTGATTTTCTTGCTAGATCTTGTGGATTCAAGGCTGTGTTGATGTACAGATCAAGTTAAGAGGTTCAAGACTTGTCCAGAAGGATTCTAACATGTTTTGTAACTTCTAAACTATTTTATTTAGCCTATATTTAGAGATTTATCAAAGTATGTGGCTTAAGATGCATGTTATGTATGCTTTCAGGATCATGTGTGCTTAAATCCATTTTCCAGCTTCGGATTTATGTTTTAATGTTTTAGGAGAGTTTGAATGCATGTAATAAGGTCTGATTTTGTTTATTGAAGCTCTTAAAATTCTGATCTTGGCTTGATCAACTAAGATTAGAGTAAAGATAATTTAGGATATGAGAAATCTTCCTAGATTATTGGAAAGATCAATAAAAAACATAAATCAATCCTTGCATGACAAAACCTGGATTATTTGTGAAATTTGGAGTTCTAAAATTAATTTTCTAGAACTCACCTTCTTGAAATTAAAGCCCATTAGCTAGATTTAAAGCATAACTAAACTTTAAACTAAGTTAAACGGAGTAAAGGTAGAAGTCTTAACCATAGCTTTGTCTTAAATTCGTGAAGGAACTTTAATCTACCTTTGAATGTGTTTTTAAGTTCAATTGATTCATTAAACACTTATCCAAAGCTGGATTCAACAAGGTTATAATTTTTAGTAATTTTATAAATCATTTTATAATTCAAAATTGCAGAGGTTTGAACCATAACTAAGATAGTTCTTTAATTTTATCTTTTCATCTTTTAATCAATTAATTTAGGATTTCCTAGATAATTGTAATCTAATTAATTTGGTAATTAACTTAAGAATTCCATATATTTTCCCCAGGGGTTCGACACTCAGAGTCTGAAAATTACTCCACTTTATTACTTGTTCGATAGGTGTACTTGCCTTTCATCACGTTAGCTTTCGCTTAATCTCATTTTGGTTTTAAAAGTACAATCAGTTTAAAGAACTCCCATTTTCAATCATTCAACCAATGAACAACAAGTTTTTACTGCCGTTTCCAGGGAGAATTAATCGGTGTTTTAAAGTTAATATTAGAGAAATTGGTGTCAATTACTCTAGGATGTACATTTTG
>JAOXYD010000007.1:890010-901242 GCA_028565735.1 Pinacopodium congolense
ATATGTTTATTTATTTTAATTAATTATAATCCACATATATACTGACATAAAATAGAATTTAACAGTAGAATAAATAAAATGTTATATTTGCAATTTTTTTAATATAGTATTTTAATATAGTAGAAAATTAAATACTACTAGGCATACATACATCTTCGGAGCTTTTTATACAATTGTCGTCAAAGTATTGATGGATGAAGTCTTTAATGGTCTAATTTTTCAGGTTATTCTAAGGTTTAAGTCCATAATGGAATTTAGCATTCCTCTTTTTGGAGTTTAGTGAGTATGTAACAATATCTTTAATAAAATTATAAGCTAATCTATACATCTATTATATACATTTTAGAATTATTAGACATATTTGTTAATTAGAAATATATATATATATATGTATATATATATCTATATTCTCTTTTTGAAATTCAATATCCTAAATTTTATAATAAGATCTCAACATAAAACTTATATGTGACATTAGATTATGTAATAAATACTTAAATTATTATATTTATATTTTAATAATTTATTAGACATTTAACTACAAAATCTGCCACATCCTTCTTCATGGTTGGCCATCAATAATAAGTTCTCAAATTTCGATACATCTTAGTTGTACTAGAATGCATTACATAAAGTGTATAATAAGCCTCTTTTAATATCTCCTCCTGCAAACCATCCACATTTGGCACTTATACTTGAGCTCCCGTCATCATTACTCCATATGACCTCATTAAAAAATTGGGTTCCTTTCATTATTGTATTTTCTCCAACATCTTTTGTAAGTATAGATCTCGAGTCTGTGGCTCACTAATTCAGTCACTCCAATCAGTTCTAATATGTAAGTTAATCATCAATACAATTACATCAGCAACTTCTAACTTAGCATCCAAAGCTCTCATCTATACTAAATGTGTCATATTTCCTCCACCTAAATTAGTTAACACTCCTGAATTCTTTTTTACTTAAGACGTCTATGACTACATTTGCCTTTTCTAAATAATAGTTGATAGTACAATTATAATCTTTTAAGAACTATATCTACCTCCTTTGCCTCATATTTAGCTCTTTCTGAATTAGAATATATTTCAGTCTCTTATTATCTATAAGAATTTGAAAAGTCTCTCCATAGAAATAATGTCTCTAGATCTTCAACGTCTATATTATAACTGCTAACTCTAAATCATGTGTAAAATTATTTACCTCATAAGTTATCAACTGAATCCCAATATTGAGGCATTTGTTCACACCTCAAAATCTCTACTAGTCATTTGTAACACCAAGATTAGGATTAGATGTCAATCTTCTTTTCAACTTCTCAAAGCTCTCCTAATACGGATCAGTCCACTCATAAGGAACTTCCTTCTTTAATAACTTTGTCAATGGACTATCTATTATGGAAAAACCCTTTACAAATTTTCTATAATATCCAACCAATCTTTGTGCGATCTATGTGACTTAGAAGTATTGTATTATGTGAACTTTATGCGATTTGTGAATAATTAGGATTTTGTGAGTTAAGGATAAAAAATATGAATATTAAGTAAAATTTTATTATATAGAAAATATGTACATAATCACATGACGAATTTTGTAATGAGCCACTCAATGACAGAATATGAAAATTTGTGGAAATTGTTGAGAATTATTTTATGAATATGATTACACATTAACATAAATTATGATTAAATCACATGGATATTAAAGTATGGATTTGCGATGATGAAATGCAATGGTATGACATATTATTTGTGAATTTGTAAAACATTAAGAAACTATAAGAAGATCTTAGTTAGTGGCTTGTCTAAATAGATTTATATTCGACGGTGGTAATATTCATATTATGAAATTAATATTGATTATTAGACACATGTCAAGATATCTTGATGCGGGAATATCCTTGTGATTTGTATTGTTATTTTAAATTGGGAAAACCCAAAATATTTTGGCATGAAAATTTCCCTATTGATTCATTGTAATGAGATCTGATGTTGTGGGATAAGAATACTCGAGATATCTTTAGAATGAGAGGTATTCTATATGGTTTATTTGTCAGTAAATTATTGAGTATAACTCTATTAGGTTAAACGAGACCTTAAAATTAAGAAAAAAATTGAATTAAAAACATAAAAATTAAAAAATTGTTTAAAAATAATTTATAAATAATAAAAGTGATATTAAAGGGTGATATGAAATTTAAGTACAATGTGATGTGAAAGTTGTAATGTTTTTTGTAAGGATAATTTCTATGTTATTTATATGAACTATGTGATGCATGCTAAGTACATTTTAATTAATCTTTATTGAATTTTTAGCTCATTCTTTACCCCCTTTTTTTTTTCAGAAGATATTCAGTAATTCTTAAATATTTTAAATTTCAATTGGTATTGGTGAAAAATGTCAAGTTACTTAACTTATTGCAACATATTACATAAGCCATTTTTAGATAGTTTATCATTATATTTTAACATTTTGATATCTTTATTATATGGTTGAGATTGTTAAAATGATTGGATAGATTATTGAATTTATTGGCATTGAAATTGTGATTTTTATTAATGAACATTTGCCCTTTTTTTTTATCTAAGTTAATTGTTTTAATTATGAATCTTTATGTATTGGACTATTTAGAGTTTTGATAATTTGTAAATTTAAGACTTTGAATTGAAGTGGGAATCAAATTGAAGAAATTAAGGTTACTTAAATTGAAAAATTGTTGTGAATTGGAAATTGAAACATATAATAGTAATAACGCTACATCGAAACTGTTGAATAAGCAGATAAATATTTCAGCATAACTCTCTCAGCTTTGTTGTCTCCATAAACTCATGAGATCAATGAGACTTATGAGAAGACTATGAATATTTTGAAAAGATGCACGATGCAGAACAAAATGTCCAAAATAGTGATAACGTAAAATAATTAATTATCCAAAATTAACAATATGTTTATTTATTTTAATTAATTATAATCCACATATATACTGACATAAAATAGAATTTAACAGTAGAATAAATAATATGTTATATTTGTAAATTTTTTTATAAAAATCTTATTAAAGCTAGGAAATTAAGAAATAGTACTCCTCTACCTGTAAATTTGAATCTGCATAAATTATAATTGATAAAAAAATACAAAACTTCACGATTTAACCAAATCCTTAAATATTATTATTATTATTATTATTGTTATTTATTAACTACTAACGGTAAATTCCGATTTCAGGATTGGTACTAACTATTAGAAGTACAACTTGTACCTGGAAATTATTGTTTATTATAATCAGTATCAATTTATATTGGTATAATATTAATAAAATAAATTCAATTAGCCGATGTTATTTAACTTCTAAAGAAATCATCAATTATCCGATGTTACATCAATGAAACATAGAATCCTGTTTAACGTGCAAATGATTTGTTTCTGGGTTAAAGTAAGAGACAGTATTTGGACAAAGAAAAAAGTTAAATGAAATACTAATTCTACGTCATATAACCTCTTGGAAAGGATGTTTCGAACTTTAGTGGGGACACAAGTGCCTGCGGTAAAAAGCGCAATTTCTGACATTGGGTATAGGACAGCCTAATTTTGCTCATGAGGAATTTGAATCACTCACAATAAAATATCACCCTAACACACATGTGGAGGATAGTAGTACTAATTTATCTTCATCCTTGCGTAATTTTCAAAACAGACAACAACCATGTGGAACTACCCACCAAAGATTTCTCATTTTTCTTTGTCACAAAAAAAATTCAAAAAGTTCAAGATATTTACTTAATTTGTGAATTGTAATTTTTTATTGTAATTATTATATTTTTTATTATGAATTGTGTTTTTTTTAATTTTTGTGTTATATTAGTATATTTTTTATCAATTTTTACACTTAAAAAAATAAAAACTAAAACTAAAAATTAAAGCTATTTAAGGAGTCCTTTGATATTGTTGTTAGTTATTATTTTTAATTGTAATTTTTATGTACTTATATTAATTTTTATGTGTTATCTTCAATTTTTGTATTGTATTAATATGTTGTCTTCTATATTATTTTTCTTTATTTGTGTGTTAAAAAAATAAAAAACTAAAATCACAAATAAAAGCGTCACCAAACATCCCCCTAAGTCACACAGACTATGACACACCCTAATCTGTGGCACATCCCATGTGAAACCCTCCGGTAAACTCTCTTTCAGTGTATCCATTATATATATGCATTTGCTCAAACCCCTTTTTCTTCACTCCTCGTCCGTTTCCCCCAACAGTTGATTACAAAAGCCAAGATGGTTATCTTCTTCAGAGCCTGCTTTTTTCCTATTTCTTTTATTTTGTTAATATGTTTCCAGAAAACCACAGCTGTAATAACAGCAGCAAGTACGAGTGCAGAGGATGAGAGCTTCAATAATGGTACCAGAACCAGTTTCACTGCCAGAGAACTAGCAGGCCAATGCAACTTCTTCCGGGGAAAATGGGTTTACGATGCTTCGTATCCTCTCTATGACACTTCAAACTGTCCCTTCATAGATCCGGAGTTCGACTGCCAAAAGTACGGTCGACCCGACAAAGATTATCTCAAGTATCGGTGGCAACCTTTCTCTTGCAACTTGCCAAGGTACTTCAACTTGGAAACCCATATCCTCTAGTGTTTGTCGCTATATACTACATTTTAAAAAATGAGTATATATGCTGATTTTGTTTTTTTCTGCAGGTTTAATGGTTTGTATTTCTTGGAGAAATGGAGAGGGAAGAAGATAATGTTTGTGGGTGACTCACTGAGTTTGAACCAGTGGCAATCTTTGACATGTATGCTGCATTCATGGGTACCGAATTCTAGGACCTCACTCATAAGAAGGGATGGGCTGGCTTCATTTACATTTCTGGTAAAACTTTGAATTCACTTCCTTGGAGATCATCTCTTTTGTCCCACTCTTGCCTTTCTTTTTCTTGCTTTTTTTAAATTTTTGCTTCCAATTGGCAACAAGAATCATTACATGTGTGCCCAGTTGCATGCACGTCATGTCCCTTTCTCTATAGCTTTTTGAGAAGGTAAAGGCTTTATTGCTTCAATTCAATCCTACTACCTCTAATCTCATCTAAGTGCTAAATTCTCGTGTTAAGTCCAATCTCATTTTTTATAATTAATTTATCAATCGATGGACCGGAATTCGGTGGCTCAAATTCGTTGTTTTGGAATTCAAACTTGAAATTCTTTGTGTTGTTTTTTAATATGCATTAAAAGTCGAGCGTGATTGGTGGGTAGGCTCTTTTGTGTTCGGTGGACATATTTGGGGTAAGAATCAAAAGGAAAATAAATTTGGGCGGTGAGAAATGTGCCGCTATTCTATGCATTTTCTCGTGTTTTTTTACAGTTCTTGTTATTTACTCTTACCATTTAAAATCATGCATTGAATAGCAGGTTCATTTAGTATTGTCGTGTATTGTAGTTTTTAGTTGTAATTTTGATATATTTGTATTGATTTTTTATATTTTATTCTTAATTTCTGTGTTGTATTAGTGTGTTGTCTTTTTTTATTTCTGTATTAAAAACTAAAACTAAAAACACAAACCCTACCAAACAACTCTTTATAGAGTTTGTTTTTTAGTTTTAGTTTTTTATTTTTTAAAATATAAAAATTAAAAAAATCACATTAATAAAGTACAAAAACTAAAAAAACAGTAAAAATCTTTAAAAAAATACGTAAAAACTAATATAATAATACAAAAATAACAATAAAAATTAAAAACAAACAACCATTTTTGGAACTT
Organism: Pinacopodium congolense; assembly: GCA_028565735.1. Taxonomy (NCBI): domain Eukaryota; kingdom Viridiplantae; phylum Streptophyta; class Magnoliopsida; order Malpighiales; family Erythroxylaceae; genus Pinacopodium; species Pinacopodium congolense. Next base: position 895,771 of record JAOXYD010000007.1, read on the forward strand.
GTCTTATATCTCCTAAAATTCTGGAGCCATTATTTTTGACCCAGTTTGGAAATATAGGAGTTGCATATTATGGTCACTGGGACCGATTTTCCTTTTTAATTATTTGTTGTTCAAAAACTCTCTTTTGCCAAGTAAATTCCAATAAGCAACATAGGCCCATTATCATGTGTAGTGTTGACTCCTTTGTCAAACAAAGTATGCCCCAGTGGGACACAACCCACATAAGCAGTACAGTGCCACCATAGTCATTGCTGAAAGGATTTTAAATGGCCTATTAGATGTTGTTGGGCTTGGATAAGAATCTTATGTCCAAGATACAAGCCTTTTATATTGCTGTACATTTTGTATTACATATTCTTTTATACAATACAGGACTATGGGGTTAAGATACTATTGTAACGAACACCCTATTTGGTAGATATTGTGAACGAAAGAGTGGGAAGAGTTCTGAAGCTTGACTCTATAAATAACGGAAACGCATGGAGAGGCATGGATATGCTCATTTTCAACACCTGGCATTGGTGGACACACACTGGAAGAACCCAACTGTACTTACGCTACGCATCGTTCGTATGTTAGTATTACATACCTTTTACTAGTGATGAGATACGAGTTTTTTTCTTTGTTTTGGTGAATTTTCAGATGGGATTATTTGCAAGAAGGCAACAATTTGTACAAAGACATGAACCGTCTAGTTGCTTTTTACAAAGGCCTCACCACATGGGCTAGATGGGTCGACCGAAATGTTGATCCTTCCAAAACCAAAGTCTTTTTCCAGAATGTTTCTCCTACACATTACGAGTAAGCAAATTCTTCTCCTGATTAACTTATTTGCAGGCTAAGCATAATCATCAACTAATTAAATGGTAAGTTCTAGGATAAATTGTGATTGATTTGTGTTTGTTTAGGGGTAGAGATTGGAATGCACCACAAAAGTCATGCTCTAGTGAGACACAACCATTCTTTGGCACCATATATCCAGCAGGAACACCTGAAGCATGGTTTGTAGTGAACAAAGTATTAAGTAGGATCAAGAAACCAGTCTACTTACTAGATGTGACCGCATTGTCACAATACAGAAAAGATGCACACCCATCAGCCTATAGCGGCGAGCACAAAGGCACTGACTGTAGCCATTGGTGTCTTCCAGGATTGCCAGATACTTGGAATCAGCTTCTATATGCAGCTCTCTTCAGTTGATATATCTATATATATACATGTACCTAATTAATGATCTTTTATCTCTAGTTATTTCTTAGAAGATCATTATTTGGATTATAGGTTTGTTACAACAATAAGAGGGGTCTAATATGCTTCAATTGTAAATTCTCATTAGTCGGCTCCGTGTAATAACACTTTTAGTGTGAAGACATTTGATTAGTGTGAATTGATGATTCTTAGACCAAAGTTTGGATTCAAAGTTCTAATTTTAAACTTATCATATTTCCCTTAGAAAATTCTTCTTTAATTCCTACAAAATTAAGTTCGATCAATAAAAGATAAAGAGAGAAAATATAATATCTTTACAAAGATAAAGTGGTTGGTCAGAAGTAACCTTATTATTAAGAATATTAATCACTTTTATGATGACTTGTGAGTGTATAAAATTGTAACATTTGTCTTCATCTCATATAATGCTTGAAGATTCGTGGCTTATTGAATTTTTTTGTAAGGTTTTTGTTGATTGGCTAAAGGTGTATGATCTTTTATAACTATTAGGTCAAAAGGTGTCTGATTATATAGAAAATTTTCAATTAAAATTATTGAATTAAATTAATTAATTAAACTAAATTACAGAATTAATCAATTATTCAGTTTGAACACAAGTAATGAGCTAAAAGTTCTATTAATCTTAAGATCTAACTAAAGTTTCAGAATTCAATAAACTAACTAAGTATAAAGAATTAATATAATGAATAAATCTAAAGTATCTGGACGAAACAAGATAAAATTGTAGATAGGATGGAGTCTTATCTCTATAAGAGGTGCTTGATATGCTTCAATTGTAAATTCTCGTTGCGTAATAGAATTTTTAGGGTCAAGTAACCTTATTATTAAGAATATTAATAAAATGGTAGGTAAGAAGTAACCTTATTATTAAGAATATTAATCACTTTTATGATTACTTGTAGGTGTGTAAAATTATAGCATTTGTCTTCATCTCATATTATGGTCTAAGATTCTTAACTTATTTAATTTTTTGTTAGGCTTTTATTGATTGGTTAAGATCATTTTCATACTGATCTTTTATAATTACCAGGTCAAAAGATATTTGATTATATAGAAAATTCTAAATTAAAATGATGAACTAAATTAATTAAATTAAATTAAATTAAATTAAATTAAATTACTAAATTAATTAACTATTTAATCTTAACATAAGTAATGAGTTAAATGTTTTACCAATCTTAAGATCTAACTAAAGTTTTAAAGTTCAGTAAATTAATTAAGTCCAAGAAATTATTAAGATGATAGATCTACCATATCTTCACGAAAATAAGATAAAATTGTGGATAGGATATAGTCCTACTTTCTTCATAATAATTCATTTATTTGGTTATTTGAATGAATTAGATTAAAAGATATAAAGTTCAAGAAATTCAAATTTAAAATTCCTTTTTAGAATTGAGAACCTCCCAAGAAATTGAAGTTTAATTATTTATCAATTTAATTATATTATTTAATTAACTTTTCTGGCAACTATACCCAATTTCTTGGATTTATAATCACCTAATAATCTACTTTAGGTGGCCAAACTAAGATAGATAATTAATCTCTTAATTAAACAAAAGAATTTAAAATATAAGAATAAATATAGGACTACATTTAATTATCTACTAACTAACCTCAACTATTAGTCATTTAGCCACACATTTATCAATAAACTTGAAGATCTAATCAAAGAACACATTCTTATTAATAAAATAAAAAATTAAGAATACGAAAGACTAGAAGAGTTAGAAATACAACTAAATGTGTTATACCTTAATTGATAATTCTTGCTCTTCAAATTTACTCGAATCTACTATATGAATATTTACACTCAATGCTTAATGTCTCTATTGCAATTTAAGAGAAAAATACTCTGAAGCTACTACAAAAATTGCTAACTAATCTCCTCTTTTTTTGTTTCTCTAAGGCTATTAAGGTTTTACCTTAATTAGGGAGTGAATTGACTGATTTTCCCTTGAATTTCTTATTTCATTCGCTACATTCAAGAGTAAGATGACTCTTAAACACAGAGATAAATAGTATTGTTCTAAACAATCGTTGTACTTTGTCTTCAATCTAGTGATAATAGGTAGTGAATACGATCAACAACAACGCTATTTTAAACCAACATTGATATGCTGAGTTTGATGTGTAAAATAACATGCTTTACTAAAAGAATAACACTATTCTGTAGTGACGTTGATACATTATTTTCTTTAGGGGCTAAACAATGTTTCATAGGGACATAAACAATGTTGTTTAGGATAGTCATTGTCTTCTATTAAATGCATTAAATATCATCTTCTTAACACCTAACTCCTTAATTGAGTGTAAACCTATAAATCAACCCAAATAACCCTTAAATAAGGTTAAATTAATTACTAATATGGGTAAAATAATATAAAAATATGGCTATATATATATATATATATAATGCCCCTATTAATTTTGATCTTTAGGTATTTTCCATGTACATCATTTGCTTTTACTTGAAGGTTAGAACTATGAATTTGATTATAAGGTTTGGACATGTTTCCATAGACCAGGGTTTGGGAAAAATGTCTAGGAAAAAGATGAAGAAACTTTCTCCTTCCACTGCCACCTTTGCTGCTGCTGCCGCCAGCGTCACAGGCGGTCGTTTGGCTACCCAAGACCCACCAACCGAGTCAAAATCCCCCAATCTATCGTCCCCCATCTCCAATTTTTCCATTCGATCTGTCAACAACAAGCATCTAAGGTACGAACCTTCGACGAGCCCGACTCGCTCCCTACTGACCTGGCAAGCCTCCTTGCACCAAAGCGAAATCCGGCCTCGCAACAGCGCCCCTCAATTGCTAAGAGATCTAACGCCAATCAATCTTGCTACGCTAGATCCGCTAGTTCATGATCTACAGCCTCCTGGAGCAGTTCCGAAGTCGCTCCTATTGATGACAAATCGAGACCCAAATGGAAGAGGTGCTTTGCTGCACCGTTCCACTTCATTGCAAGGAGTCGCCTGATCCTTCGATGACTGTCCAGTAGCCAGGTCTCCCCCCATCACCACCGTTGGACGATGCAAACGTGACAGACCTACCTCTGCACCTGCGACTCGCTTTGTGACCCACTCTGCGGAGGCTTGACCAGCCCCCTCCTGGCCCAGTCACAATTCCCATGGGCCTTTAGCCACCTCATTTAACCCCTATGGGCTTCCAGCCATCTCATCGAGCCCGCACTCAACATGGGCCAAAGGTGGATCCAGTTCAGCCACTGCCTAGCCCAGTCTAGCCTCCTCCTGACCCAATCCAACTACCACATATTCCTCTCCCATAGCCGAATGGGCCATCTACCCTTGGAGGAAGTAATTACCATTTTACCCCTATGTTTAATTCCAATTTAGCCCATATAGTGCATCTGAATGAGGAACTAGGGAAGCATAAGCAGAAAATTGGTAAGTCTGTGAAAAAACCTTCAAATTTCTCTTGGGCTGAGAAAGTTCGAATCACCGACGCAAATACAGGTTTTAGCTTCTCGGACTTACCCCATGATACTTCGACTGGGCCCATAGTAATTTTGGATCATTACAACCTCCATCAGTTGACCCGTTGTTTAGTCGATTTCTTTCCTAGGCATAGTATGCCATTCCTTGCTATGCAATCCATAGTGATAAGGGATTGGAAGTCACTTGGTCTTGAGAAAATTATATCTACAAGCATAGGATTTTTCCTATTTCATTTTCAGTTAGAGGAGGCCTTGCAGTCGATTCTCGAGAAGGGCTCTTGGACTTTTGGTGGGAAATTCATGGTCTTACAGTAGTGATTATTTCGTTTTCAACAAATCTCGAGTTTTCAGAGTACCAGTTTGGGTACGGTTACATGATCTTCCGCTTCCTTTATGGAATGAGCGATGTATTGGCCTTCTGGCTAGTAGAATTGGGAGATCCTTTAGTTGTGATCAGTTTACCTATGACAGGACTCGACTTTCATTTTCCAGATTTTGTATTAAGTTATCAACTGCAATTGAACCTATTTATGAGATTGAGATTGCTAGTGGTATGAGTGTGAACTGATTAGAGTTCGAGTGGAGTATGAGTGGGCACCCAAACGGTGTTCTTAATGTAGCGCTTTTGGCCATTCATGTGCCTCTTCTGTTATTGTTGCCAACGTGTTTGGTACCGTACCGGTACTGCCAGTACCGACCGTACCAGAAAAAATTCAGTACAAAATTTGTCAATTCTATACTAGATTCAAATACCGATTAATAACGGTCCATACCGGTCGATAT
>JAOXYD010000007.1:926634-937814 GCA_028565735.1 Pinacopodium congolense
AATAAGGTCCAGGTTATGACCAAACGCACCTGGCTACAAGTACCTGGAAGCAACCCTTTGGTCTGTAACATTGCCCTCCTCAAAAGGAAAAAAATGAGACTCCTAAAGTCGCACCCTTGTTGAAATTCTCAAGGAAAAAGCTAATATATGGGAAGCATTTCTACTAAGATTTCTTAATGGATAGGATACCTCCTTTTTTGACACAATGAACTCATGGACGCAAAGTCATTAGAATCTATATGGACTTCAAGATGTTTTAGTGAATGAGGATAACATTTTTGTGTTCAGGTTTGACATTAAAACTCAAGCCATGAAGATGCTAGAAGCAGGTTCCTGGCACATTAGTCATCAACTAATATTCCTTCGGCTATGGAAGCCCGGCATCCAGTTGCAGAAACTAAAAGAGTTGAAACGTACAAAACATACCACATTGAGTAGTGGACAATAAAAGGACTGAGTTACTTAGGAGATGTTTAGTTAAATTGTTAGTTTAAATTTTTTATTTTTATTTTTATATTTTTATATTAATTTTTATGTATTTTTTTTTAATTTTTATATTGTATTAATATATTATTTTTATAAATTAATTGTATTATTTTTTTAATTTTTGTATTTAAAAAAAGCTGAAAATCAAAAATAAAAATCCACCTATACAAAGCCTTTAACAAGTTACGTGAGGAATCCCATCCGTCTAGATGATAACAGCTACCACTACAAGAATTAATTATGCTAGAATCTGTCCTTGTAAATGCTCACCAAAAGCTCCCAAATACTACTAGTATGCCGCGGCTAGGGGAGAATGAGGAGGTGCTTAAAGATGTAGTATCACTTTCTTACTGCTGGAGGCCAAATAGTAACCAGAACAAAGAAGTTTGGAAGCCTACGGAAAGAACTTTCCTCTTATTCCTAAAAATAATGAGCAACAAAAGTCAACCGCACTAGCTCGAAACTCATGGTTCACTCTCCCACCTCAAACCCTGCACTTCATGATACCTCCAATGAGTCAAGACAAAGGTCAGACTCTATATTGATTTTACAGGAAAAAGGAAATAAAAGAAAAGCACTACTCGATTTAGCTAGAGACCATTATTTATGATTGTACAATTAATTTGATATTCAGTGGAAACATTCATAATGATACACGTATCACCGTAATTTATTTATTTCAAGTCACAAAAGAGCAGCCAGAGAAATACAACACAGCCTGCTTGTTATTAAGGGATATGTTGTCATACAATCAGAGCTTGCTATTGATGTTGATATTACGCACTTTGGATGGCTTTGGACTGGTGGCGTCCTTCGGTATGAGAATAGTGAGAAGGCCGTTCTCGACTTGAGCCTTAATCTGATCAAACTTCACATTTTCTGGCAATTCAATTTGCCGTGAGAAGTGTTTCTTTCCTGGAACTCCCCTTTCAAGCACATGATAGAAGATTTCTTTTCCAGCTGATGGGGACTCTTGATCTTTGTCAACCTCTCCCTTTATATGCAATAAGTTGCCATCTTCCACTTGCACTTTTATGTCCTCTTTGCTTACCTGTCCCATACAAAGAGCCACTCAAATAAGAAGAAGAAGAACAAGAACAAGAACGAGAACATGACAAGTGAATACGAGGGCACCTGGAACGTTGAGTTTGATGATATGGGAAGACGGAGATTCGAACCAATCGAGGAGTGCAGTTGTTGTCGACGACGATGATTCATTAAGAACGATAGGCCTCCAGAAAAGCCGACTGATTGGGTTTCCGAACCCAAAGATGCTATCTCCCATTGTCAATTATTATCCACGGCTGAAAGGGAGAGAGTGGGTATGAGCTTATGATTTGTTTGTTGGCTTTAGAAGTGTGGTGAAGACGCCTTTTTATTTTGTAGGTTTGTATTTATGAGCCACTCCAGAAGTTTCTCTTTTTCTTTCGGGCATCTTTATCAATGAATGATGCATTTGGAAAATGGACGGTCTTTCGTTCGAGAACCATGTACAGGCCCAGCAACTGCTGGAGCATTACAATTTTATCAACCTGAGTGACCAAATTAAACAAAAGAAAAAAGAAAAGAAAAGAAAAGATGATTTCGTTTATTTTTTGAAAAATTCTTATAATATATATAATTCGCCAAAATTTTATATGGTGTAGATTTTAGTAGAAGTAATTATAATTTTAAAATATATAATTAATTCATTAATTAATTAAAATTTTGAATAATAAATGGTTATCTATTTATAAGAAGTATATTTCCTTGGCCAGTAAATTCTAGTCTAGAGGTCTCTATAGCTTGAGTTATCAAATTGTTAGAATCGTTAAGATTGAAAATAGCATTTCTAGAGGTATTATCTACTCTTTTTTTTCCAAAATTTGAGTAAAATGTTTATTAAGAGGTTGCTTGATTCATCTTTTAGTTTTAGTTTTAGGTTGTAATTTTTATATTTTTATATTGATTTTTATGTGTTTTTCTGAGTTTTTTTTGCTATTTTCTTCGATTTTTGTACTGTATTAATACGTTTTTTTTCAATTTTCATGTTATTTTTTTCGGTTTTGTGTTTAAAAAAACTAAAAACCAAATCAAGAAAAGAAAACTTTTCCGAACAGGGCCTAAAATTTTTTTTCTAAAAATTGTGTTGCATAACCCATTTTATTAGTAACAATTGCTACTATAAGGGTTATTTTCCATTTATCTATTGCTTTTTCTATATTTTAAATACAATTTATATCTAAACATATGACAAAAGGGTTTATTAATTTAGTTTTCATTTTTTTAGGGCAAATTACAAAAAAAAATCCCCAACTATTCTCAATTTTTCAATAAAAATCAAAATTTTAAAAATTAAAGCTATATTTTGTATGGATTTAATCTTTAATTTTAGTTTCTTATTTTTATAAGTACAGAAATCGAAAAAAAGTATGAAAATTGAAAAAAAAATAACACACTAATATAATATAGAAATTGAAAAACAATAAAAACAGGAAAAAAAAACACGTAAAAATCAATATAAAAACACAAAAATCACAATAAAAAATCGCAACCAATAGTAATACTAAATATCTCTTAAATTATAGCATGTCGTCACTCTGACTCTTGATGTAGTAATGATATCAATAGTGAAACAAGCATCTCATTTACACGTGAAATTTTTTAATAATTTTAATAAAATTTCAATTTTAATCATGTAATTATAATTTTTATTTTTCTCAAACTGCAAATGTTGCTCAAAAACAACAGTCAAGCTTCTGGAACTGACCAAATGACACAAGAATATCTCCAGAGAAGTTGTTGCCAACAAGGTCAAGGTATACGGGGTTGGGGATGTCAAAGAGAGTTTTGGTGAGCAAGTTCTAGGAAACATCTAGGTATTAAAGGCTCCGATAAGAGGAGATGCCGAGAGAAAGGGTGGAGTGGATGAAGTTGCTGAAGAAGGAAATGAAGATGAGGTTGTAGAGGTTGCAGAGGATGGTAGGAAAAGGGTCGAAGAGATTGATGGAGACAGAGCCAAAAATGGCATATAGTACGCTAGACCAGGAATAAGAAGAGTCATCGTGGTAGACCCAAGAGGAGAGGGAAAAGTCGAGGTTAGAGAGGGAGAGTTTGAGATGGTATTGAACGAAAACTTGTGCATAGTAACAAGAGAGAAAGATACAAAAATCAGGGGTAACTTTTTATTAAGTAAGGTGAGTCTCTCTTAAATACATCTGTCTATATGTGCCTTATATAACAACTATAACAAGACATACTTAACTGATAAGTAAAGTAAGCTTAAACAACTAAGCAACTAACTAAACATAAACAATAGCTAACTTAACAGAACATAAAACAACACAGTATGAATAAGACTTTACATAACTTTACATAATCTTTACATCCCCTCCCCCCTCAAGTTCGAGTTTGGTAAACATTAAACAAACCTAACTTGGAAATCAAAAAAGGAAAGACAGGTGCAACTAATGGCTTGGTAAATAAATCTGCCAATTGATCCTTTAAAGGAATGAGATGAGGAATAATAAATCCAAGCATATACTGATCCAAACTAAATGGTAATCAATATCAAGATATTTGGTCCTCTTATGAAAGACTGGATTAGCAACAATATGAATGGTTGCCTTGTTGTCACACCATAAACATATAGGAGTAAGAAAATCAACCTGTAAATCTTTAAGAAGATAGGGAAGCCAAAAAACTGTGGAGGTCATACTCCTATACTCAGCCTCTGCAGAAGACCTAGAAATAGTGGCTTGTTTCTTAGTCTTCCAAGAAATAAGAGAAGAACTTAAGACAACATAAAAACCTGATAGTTATCTTTTAGAATCTATGAAAGAAGCCCAATCAACATCACAAAACGCTTTAAGATGCAAGGTCAAAGAAACAGGAAAGAAAAGTCCTTTTAAAGGACAACCTTTAAGATATTTCAGCATATAAAGAGCTGCATTCCAGTGCTAATCACAAGGTATTTGAAGAAATTGACTCAACTGCTACATAGTATATATAATATTTTCCCTAGTAAAAATCAAATATAAAATTTGACCAACCAATCGACGACATGGACTAGGATTAGAAAGTAAAGTACTAAAATTCACAACCAATTTAATGCCCTTTAGAAGTGGTGTTGAAATTAGTTTAGCACCAGTCAAACTAGCTTCTTGCAAGATGTCTAATATATATTTCCTCTTATTAACAAATGTGCCATCAACAGACCTAGCTATTTTCAAACTAAGGAAATATCTAGTAGGACCTAGGTCTTTAATAATAAAAGCATCGTGCAAAAAAATTTTGACAACCAATAAAGCATCTTCAGAAGGACCAGCTAAAAGAACATCATCAACATAAATGATCAAAGCAATAAAAAAAGATCCAGTGGATTTTGTGAAAAGGCAATGATCATGTTTCGATTATGTAAAACCAAAAGATAACAGTTTTCTAGTAAACTCAGTATTCCATTGTTGAGAAGCCGGTTTAAGGGAATATAAAAACCTTCTTATATTACAAACCTGACCTAGTTTGACCTTAAAATAGCCTTTTAGAGGAAGCATGTAAACTTCCTCATCAAGAAATAGCAATCAAAGACAGTATTATTGTTTAATTTTTTATAATGAACTACCATTCTAGCTTTATTTCTAACTATTTAGACATCTTGTAAGAAGCTAGTTTGACTGGTGTTAAACTAATTTCAACACCACTTCTAAAGGGCATTAAATTGGTTGTGAATTTTAGTACTTTACTTCCTCATCAAGAAGGCATTATTAATGGCCAGTTGATGGAGTGGCTAAGCAAAAGAAGAAGTTACAACCAATAAAAGCCGAACAATAGCAGGTTTAGCAACCAGAGAAAACTGTCAGTAAAATCAACACCCTCAACTTTATTGTAACCCTTAGCTGCCTTATACCTATCAACACGACTATCTAGGTTCAATTTCAATTTGTAAACCCACCTGGAATTGATTGCTTTCTTTCCAGTAGTTAAAGAAGTCAATTCCAAAGTTTGATTTAATTCTAAAGCATGTAATTCTTACTACATAGCTGTAACCCAATGTGCATTAGATGGAGCTTGAGCATAAGAATATGGTTCTTGGATATTAGACAAGTTAGCTAAAAAATACATGTATGCAGATGAAAAATAAAATGGATGGGTGTAGGGATAAGTATTTGGAGTAGAAGAAGAAGAAGTAGGACCTTTAAACATAAGTGGCAAAGTGGTAGAGGTATTATTGAGTAGAACAGCTTGTGATACAAAATCACTTAACCAACTAGGTTTATGAATCTATCTTGTACTTCTTTTTAATTGAGGACAGAATGAAACAAAAGAAGACACATTAGTAGATACATGAGAATGAGAAACAGAAGGAATAGGAGGATTAAAATCCAATGGGGAAAAAACTAAGAACTAAAGGAAATAGGTGAAGAAGAATCAGAATCAGAAGAAGAATCCTCGAAAGGTAAAGGAAGAGAAATATCAAATGTTTAAGGTAAAACAGATTTGTATGGAAAAGTATTTTCATGAAAAATGACATCTCTAGAAATAAGAATAGTATGAGAATTGAGATCAAACAATTTGTATGCCTTTTGACCGGGACTATAGCTAATGAATATACATTTGTAAGCTTGAATATCAAACTTGGATTTATTGGGTTAAACATTGGTCAGGAAACAAAGGCAACCAAAAGTTTTAAGATTGGTTTATGTTGGAAGATGACCATACAAGACTTCATAAGGTGTTTTGAAGTTCAAAACTAGAGTAAGGAATCTGTTAATGATGTATGTGACAGTAAGAATGGACTTACCCCAGAACTTTCTAGGTAATGACGCCTGAAACATCAAGACTCTAGCAACTTCTAAATAGAAATCAGTTTAAACAAGATATGAACTGCTTGACTTTTATGACTCAAGAGGTAGGTCCATGTAGCCCTACTAAAATCTTCTACTATAGTTAGGAAATAATGACGATCAGTCAAGGAAGATTATTTATATGGTCTCTATATATCTACATGTATCAATTGAAAACTAGAAGTGGTTTGAATTGAACTAGAAGGAAAGGGTAATCTATGTTGTTTAGCAAAGGGGAAAACATCACATACGCTGTCAGAATTATCATTCTTGGGACTGATCCAAGCAATATGACTAAGCACATTTTTAGATATATGCCTTAATCTATGATGCCAAAGCTTGTACAAAGAAGTAGAATTGACAAGATCAAATGTATCACTAATAGTACATAATAAATGTTGTCTTATTATTTATGTACAGAAAGAATGTGCATTAAGAACATTTAAACGTCCTATCAGCTTACCAATAGCCATAATTCTTTAGGTCTTCAGGCTCTGCAAATTGCACTAGGTAGGATAAAATTTAAAGGCAATAGAAGCTTATGTGACAATTTTATTTACAGACAACAAATTATATTTGAAGGTAGGGATGTATAAAGCTTCAGTTAAAACAAGATTTTTTGGAAGAAAAACATTACCAATATGATGAACACAGTTTAAAGTTCCATCATGTCAGTATACAGGGGTAAAAGTTGTAATCTTAGCAAGATTATACAAAAGGTTAATGTCTACACACATATGATTTGAAGCCCCAGTATGTAATACCCAAGAATCAAATTCTATGTTAGCAATGCAAGATATAACTTTTGGAAAAACATTTCTTGTAAATCCAATCAAATGGGAGAAATTCACCATTATAGGATTAGCTCCATTTTAATGCTTCATCAACTTCAATAGCTCCTATGTAACCACCTTTGCTAAACCAGGGCTCTAATTTTGCTCTTCCTTCCTCTATCTGATCTCCTTTAAGATGAATTGTATGAGTAGTAACTTCAACATTTGTTGCAAAAGCCTTTTCCTTATTTGTCCCTTTTCCCCTCTTATTCTGTAGCTCCTTATACCAATCAGGTATTCCATGCAGCTTAAAACAACTGTCTTTATTATGCCTAATTTTCATGCAATATGTATAATAGAGGTCACTCTTATCCATGTTTCCTCTCTTATGTTTCATATTCTACTTTCCACCACCATCAATTCCTCTTTTACTCGTTAACACATTAGCTAATAATTCATTGTTTTCTACCCCTTCAACAAAACCCAAAATAATTTCCCTCTTTTTTTCAATTACCAACATCATGGAGTAAGCCTTATTCACTGAAGGCAGTGGATCCATAACCAATATCTGGTTCCTCAAATTTTCGTACCTCTCATTTAATTCCATTAGAAACTGCATCAACTGATTAAGAGATGCAGGTTTAACTATTGCCTTATGTACCCCATATACATATTGATTTGTTGCTCTACAGGTACACTGTGGAGTAAGCATAATCAAATCAACTCATCCCACAATTTCTTAAGATTGGTAAAATATTTAACTATTGTCATATTTCCTTAGGAAATAAAACTATTTTGCCTCTGTAAGTGGTACACCAATGGTCCATTACTCTCACTAAACCTCTCTTCTAGATTTAACTGCAATTCTCTGGCAGAATCAGTATATATGAATGCTTCAACTATTTCTTTTGAATAGAGTTCAATAACCATGATCTTACCATATAATCTGGATGAATCCACTTATCATATTCACTTGAGTCCATATTCATATTTCCACATGTTCCATCAATAAACCCTAACTTCATCTTAGCTTTTACAACTATCTTAACTGGCCTACTCTAATTCAGAAAATTTTTTCTAGTTCAAGGCATCATAACTAGTATCATACCTAGATGGTCAGATTCCTATAGATACAATGGATTCACATCATTCAGAGCCTTTTCTCTATATTCAAACATAAACACTATAGTCCAGTCCTCCATAGCTGTAAAATCTTAGCTTTATTAACGTCAATGCTTCACAGACCTAATCGACATAACTTAAGTAAAGATGTCTTGTAACCCTAATATGCGAAACTGAGTGAAAAAAGAACACTGTCACAGCTGGAAATATTGATTTCATAGATAAACTCTCTTTAATCGACCACTATCACCATCATTAATAAGAAAAACAAACTCGATCCAAGGCCGATCAAGCTCAACCTCAAAAGCATGCTTAAGAGTTTGAGATTTCCCTAATATTATAAATGGATCACTACACTCATGTGTAAGCCATGTGGGATTCTCAAAAACACACCTCCCTCAACCCAAATAGGGCTAGACCCCAAATGTCCAGGGATGGTGTCATCCCAAACTATCAGGCTCTGATGCCATGAATGAAAATCTGTGCACAGTAACAAGATAGAAAGATACAAAAATCATAACTTTTTATTGAGTAAAGTAAGTCTCTCTTAAATGCATCTGTCCATTTGTGCCTTATATATCAACTATAACAAAACATACTTAACTAATAAGTAAGCTTAAACAACTAAGCTGCTATCTAAACATAAACAACAGCTAACTTAATAGAACATAAAACGACACAATATTAATAAGACTTTACATAATCTTTATAAGTATATGTATAAGGCTTCTTGGTTTAGGAAAAGGGATGGATTGGAAAACCCTTGAAATCGTAAAAAAACAAAGAAGTTATGTACCAAGACTATGTAGCCACACTGCTTTACTCATCGGGATCAACCGGTCAAAGTAAATACGAGAGAGAATGCATTATAATTTGTATTGTCTTGATGTTTCACACCTATATCCTATTAATGGTTACTTGTGAACTAGCATTAGGATAAACCTTAATATTTCTCTCGAAATTTTATTTGCACGAAATTTTTTGGGCAGTTTAGAGATATAAAGCCTCCTATCTTCCTTTTATGCCACTTATATTAGTCGCAATGGTTAACGTGTCCAATAAGATGATAAGGCTACAATATCATTTGAGTTCGATGAAATCAATTCTTTATGGAGGTGCTCCACTAAGCAAAGACTTGATCGAAGGGTTTGGAGAAGTACCAAATTATGCAAATTCTTCAAGGTTATGTGATGACTGAATCTAATAAAGGCCTTTGATTTATGGAGGTGTAGGAAGAGGATCGTAGGTCATGGCATCCAAGGGCAGCTTGGTCATTCTGCAATAAAAATAACCCTGTAACCCAATTGAGTCCAACAACAGACACATACCTTTAAATTACAAGAAAACTAAGAAAAAAAGAAAAAGAAAAGCTTTTTGTTTCATTTCTTGTGGATCTATGAAAGAGTAATAGCAGTAGTAATGCGTAATTCGACTAGACTAGGAGAGGTAGTCTCTAGAGGCTTTAAGATTTTAGGAGAGGATATTTCGATGAAAGGCACCAATAACCCGTATCGATTGAGCAAAATTTGAAAGTTTTTTTAAAAATAAAAATTATAATTACATAGAAAAAAATTAAAATTTTATTTAAAATATTAATTAAAACTTAAAAATTCGTGTGGCATTCCATATGTAAATGACGTATCTGTTTCATTGCTAACATCATTTCCACATGGCAGTAAGAGTCAGAGTAATTGCAGGTTAAAATTGAAATAAATTGAAACTTGTGCTTTTAGTTGTTAGTTTTAAAAGTTTCGGCTATTATTGTAAAATTGAGGAAAGTTAAAGATTTTATTTTATTTTTTGGCAACTTGCCCTTTTACCAATAGGGGTAAGCCCATCTTTATCTCTTGTAAATGTATGAAATTTGATATAACCTAATACAAGTTTATTATAAGTTTTGAAGGATATCTAAATGGAAGGTCCCTACTTGCTCCCGGTATATAATTAATCGTAGGATTCCAAGTCATTTCGAATTACATTTTCTAAATTTAAATTGTTTATCTATTAAACTAAATCTTTAATATCTAAGCCTGATGATGGTAAAACAGTATCAATCTTATGAGGATGTATTTTTAAGGCTACAATATGATCAAATATCTATTTTCCATGAGGTTTTTATAGGTCTTAGAAATATTTATGGAATTTTCTATATTAACGCCAGATTTATTCATCTTTTCTATTATTTCTTGCACACCTACAACTTGTTTTGGACTGTTTTTATCTATAACAAGATTTTATTACTAAAATATTCTATTGATTTTTAGATTTTAGTTTCTTAAAATAATACATCTGAATGCATCTTTTAACATCTATTTTTAGTAATATAATAGTCTCTTCTGAAGCTTCAATTTTGTTTCACAAGAAATTCTTCATAATCTCACCGAAGGCTATCATAGAACTTAATAACTTTATTTTTTTCCTTAATTTTATCAATAATATAATCACAATAGTTACACCACACTATCACGATTAATATCCTTTTCCAAAGTGGATTATATAATGTGTCAAAAACATAAGATGTAATTCTCTACGCTCCTCTTTTTCTTTCAGATTTTTCCTAAACATCTTTTCCAATGGCAATAGCAAAGAAATGGAGAGTATCCTTTAAAGCGTTTGCATGAACTAACTATCTATAAACAGTTTCCAATCTTTTATCTTTCATTGACCTCTATAATCCAATTTTTTTCTTTAAATTTTTTATAACCATCTTCATAGGTTTCACACCAAACTGCCATTTTCTTTTGGGCTCTAATACCAATTTATGCAACGAGACTGTAGAAATCAAAATCATGCCAAAACACAAATGCTTTTAATCTATCTAAACTACTAATGATATCAAACATGAGACAAAATAAGAAAAATGATAGCAAATGAATGTATAAGTCATATGGCACCCAAGAGGGGGGTGAATTGGGTCTTAAAAACTTTTTCCAAACTCAAAACTATCAACTTAATTCAATTGGAAAACTAAATGCAA
>JAOXYD010000007.1:1050278-1073930 GCA_028565735.1 Pinacopodium congolense
TTTTTTTAAGGTATAACGAAAATAAATGAAAAGTTAGTTCATGAACAATTAATATAGTATAATGACATCGAAAAAGAGCATATAACATATACCATGCATCAAATCTTTTTGCACTTTTCTAATTGCTTGGAACTCCTATCATATCAAAGTAACTAGAATATGTAAGACTTCTACTTAGCAAGTGTAGAAGATCTAGCACCTTTATTATGGGTAGATTCAAGTAGACTCCCCTATCACAAGTCTAATAAGTATCCAATACATAATAATAAGGTACTATTTTTCTCACTAAACTTGAACTCATTTAATTAGATCTTTCATTGAACTTTTTTATTAGCTTTATTCTGAATCACTGTTTAATTTATCTTAACCCAATTAATAATTTTTCAACTTAAAGGTTAGAAAAAAATTTTAGAAACAAAGTGTACAGGCCCAAGTTTTGTTTTTTTTACTTAAACTATTTCTTTTTCTTTTTTAAATTAAATAAGGATAATATCATTAGTGAGATGCCTATCACATTAAATATGAAAATTGATTTGATGACATTAAAGACTTTACTTTATGAAAAGAGACAAGAAATGATGAAATAAACTAAATATTATTTGATAATAGCTTGGTCTTAGTGGATTTAACTTAGTGATCAAAGGTAACTGATTACAAGTGGATATTCAAAAAGAATTGTAATATAAATGATATTTTACAAACTTTTAAAGTCAGATGAGTGGAAAAACAATTTTAAAAAAAGGCTTAGATTACTTTTGATTTCATGCATAGATAGAGAATGTTATTAATAGTAATAATTAACTTCAATATACTACAAATATAGGTTACAACAACATTCTTAATTGAAATTTTTGCATGGAATAATACAACTATTTATACTACTTAAAAATGGAAAGGAACTTTATAAATTAGCTAAGTCATTGTCTTACTTATCTTTAATATGGAAGTTAGAAGGTATAATATAAATTAAGAAGTATCTCACTTCTAAAATTTAAGATGAATAATTTTCTAATAATTGATACCATTTCGGAGATCAAAAAATTTAGAAATTTAAGCATCTTAATGCTAAGGAATTTGGTGCTCCTTATTATCTCCATTTTAAGTTAATGGAGAAATTTTGAATATCAATATCACAATTAGTATATAAATTTTAATGTATGTTATATATTGTATTAGACCAAATATCATATTTAATATGTCTAAACTATTAAGATACACTAATAACTCAAATGTAAACCATTCATGAGCAATTTTTTGAATTTTGGATTACTTGAAGAAAACAATTAATTTTGGGATTATTTTATAATGATTATCCTATTGTACTTGAGGGACATTCCACTGCAAGTCAAATCACAAATGCAAGTAACACAATTTGATTTTAGTGTGGATTTTCGCAATTGGTTGTGGAGCCATTAGTTAGACTTTTAAAAATAAAATTGAATGTTTTTGGAAGTAATATTGTGGTATTCCTATACTAATCTTTTTTAACAGTAACAACTAAGTCAATTGACATTTAATTATCTAGAGAAGTCCAAATTGATTGATTAACTAAATTAAAACTGCTAAATTAATTTAAATCTACCATCCAATTTATGTAAAAGAATTCAAATTGTAATAAAAGTTTATAACCCCTAATATACAGCTAAAGGCTTCAAATCTCAATGATTAATTAAGTTAAGAGTGATTACATAGCTTAACATAGGATATCTACAGAAAATCAAGATATGGCTATAGTTATGAAAATGTCCTATATCTGTTGGTCATATTCTGTTGTTTGGTCATTCAAGAACTTAGGTAATAGGTCTAAATCTAAGAAATTCAATCCTAAACTCCTAATTTTAGAACTAAGATCCTCACAATTAACCAATGTTTAGTCGTTCACTGATTTAAATTGTATTATTTACCATCTTCTCTAATAATTAGAGTAGATTTCTCATATCCTTAATTATCTAAAGTCTATTCTAAGTAGCTAGCTTAAAATAGATGATTAACCACTCATGTAAAAAAAAAAGATCACACAATTCAAAGAATATACCTTAATTAAATCATTTACTAATCTATCTTTAGCTATTAAACTAGTTTGGCATGGTTATTAATTAATAAACATAAAGAATTAACCATAAAGCACATATTGAACCAAAGGTTAGTTCCACCTTTGTTTTGATGATGGCAAAGTGTTTTTACTAATATGTTTGTAGAGTTTGTTGTGTTTGTTTAATATTTGAAATGTATGTGATGAATAAGTAATTAAGTTCATAATTAAATGAAATTTGTATGACTTATGTAAGTCATGTAATAATGTCTTAGATAAAGGTTATATAAATTGAAGTTGTATGAATTGATTAAGTATGTAGATAAAGTGATTGAAATTGTTTAGATTATTGTGTTAAAGAAATTTGGTAAACTAGATGAATTGATTGTGTTAAGTTTGTATAATTGTGTAAAATGTGTTAAGATTTGGTTAGTATTGTTTTGTTTATATTAAAATATGTTGAATTGAGTTAAGAACTAAATGTAATTGGTTTTGCATAGATTGATTAATGTTTGTATAAAGTTGGAAGCTAAATTGTGGAACAAGCTCAGTTGAGCTCTAAAATCTGTACAGTTGACTTGGGAAAGGAATTACATATAATTTTAGAGCTCCAAATGTTATGAAATATTACAGGATGTTATAACAATGTTTCAAGAATCTACCCACCAATTTTCATGGAAATTAGACGACGAAGCAAGAAGATTACAAGCGGATTATCAGAAACGGTCATATTGCATAACGGTTAGAAGATTTGTACAATGGACCAAAGAATTAATTAGCTAATGAACATTGGAGATTCTCCCAATGGCTAAATTAATCTATGTTATCAGTATAAATAGATGATTAAGCAAAGTCTTAGATACAAAGGTCTTGAGAATGAGTTTTATCAGCAGTTTTTTTGTGTTGTGTGAGATATAAGCCTATTCATGTGTTTGTTTTTGTAAGGTTATTCTTGAGTCTTTAAAAAGAAACTTAAGAGGTTATTCTTGAGCCTACAAAAAAGAATTTGTCAAAAGGTTATACTTCAACCTTTGGAAAAGTAGAGAGGGTTATCCTTAAGCCTAAAACGAGGTTATAAGTTAAACTTTATATTTGCATTGCTTATTTCACATTCAATAAAGTGCAAGTTTATTTTTATTTTATTTATTTCATATTTATATTAGCTTCCGAAAATTTTATTGAATTTTTTTGTGTGTTTCTTACTTAAATTTTTTATAATCCAATTCACTCCTCTCTTAGGTGCCATTTAGGACCAACAACACATATTTATTAATAAAAAACATAAACAGTTCCAGTACAAATGAACTTAAAGATTTAAAATACATTGCAATGTGCTCTAAACTAAATTTAATCTCTAACCACGTTGATCCACTGCTTAGAACCTTCAAAAGTAACTTGAGTACCTATTACAATGAATTAAAAGAGAAAATACAAAGAAAACCTAAAATTTATGAAAAACTTATAAGCCCTATGACATTTAAAAGGGGATGAATTGAGTGTTTAAAAAAAATTTCTAAACTAAACAACTTAAAACCACCTAAGCCAATTTTGACTATATGCAATAACTAAAGTAAGATTCAATCTATATATGGAACGCTAATGTTTATGCCAAATTATTCAAATTCAATCAAATATAAACCAAACACAATATTGCATAAAAGTAAAGAGTTAAAGAAAGAAGATACACATTTAATTTCTATAGTATTTTGACCAAACCTCTTAGGCCTATATATATATTACCAACACGTAATATTGCAATCTTAACTATGTCAATTTTCTTTAGGGTGAAGAGTAACCCTTATAACTTTTTCTTTCCACAAAGTAGGTAAAAAGCAACATTCACAATCTTACTTCTCACAAACAGGGTGAAGAGTAACCTAATAAGCTTGTTTAATAATGGGTTAAGAGGAACCCTATAATCTTATTTTAATATAGGGTTACGAGGAATCCAAAACAATCTTAAGTGCGTGAAGAGTAACCCATTTCATAAAACGTATCTCACAATTTTAACCAATAATGGCAACCTCAAAATGTCAGTCTTATAGGCTCTACTCGATAATGTACAACTCAACAAATACTTGATCAAAATCAATGCAAGATAGGAGTTCAAATGCAATCAATGTAATACTTAAACCTTATGCACTTCCTAATGCTCATACAATGCAATTCATTATATAAATCAATGTTAACTCACATTCAACATCAAAAAATCTGAATTCTTGTTTATCATTGGTCAAAAGTAACCTATTAACTCTATTTTAATAGTAAAGAGTAGCCCTAATTAATAACAACCAATTGACAAAAATGGTATATATGATGGTGCATTAATTAAGCTCATGCAATAAAATGATTCTGTAATTTTAAAAATCAAATAAATAATGTAAAAATCCTCATAACTCCTGAACAAATCAACAAATTAATTGATGCAACAAAAACTAGAATAAAGCATCAAATAATTAGATTAAACATAAGAATATGCAAGTTGTCAAAATTTACAATATATAAGTTTTAACCTATAGAATCACCATTTCTAACTTTTCAAATGGCACAAAATCAATACAATAAACTTACTAAAGTGTAAATATATTAGTGAACAATAGATTGGAATAATTTTGAATGAAAAAAATCATATTTATATCATGAAAGATGATAGACACAAATCTGGACAGCTTGAATGTATAAGTCTTTATAAGCTTGAAACTAACGAAATAAACATTCAAAATGAAAATGAACGCTCAGTGAAAATCTTCAACATCTAAAAAAATTTAAAACAACAATTTTGAATCACTAGAAATAGATTTAAAATATGAAAACCAAGATTGGAATAGAATCAGTAATAAGAGTAGTAATAAAACTAAAATAACTTTGTCAAATTGACTTTGTAGACTCAAATCTTTGATAAAATTTTATAAAGCTTTTTATGAAAGGCTTAAAACACATACATATAGTGTTGGGAATCTCACAAGGCCATTAAAAATCAAAACTAGTTATTGGAGAGATTAAAAGTCAGTTAACCTCGACAGTTGCAGCTTTTAAAAAACTAGTTGTTGGAAATTAACAATAGTTCTTAGGTTTATTAATGGTGTCATTAATCTTTGACCCAAACCACTACTCTAGTCACACACTACAATAGTGTCGTTGATATATTATACCCATTGTTGATCACCCACTATTTATGTCTTAGAAAAGCATAAAAATGATTTAAATCAAGTTCATATCTTTCTAAACAATTTCCTAACATTAAATACAACTTTAACAATATTTCAAAACTAATTCCAAGGCTTCTTGAATTTCTAAAACATTTCAATTTACTTATCACACAAAATTAACCTTGGTTATTCATTATAAACATTTTAAAAACCTTTTCAAAGTTTATAAAACTTTTATAAGCACTTTAAAAATGAAAATTCACATCACAACATGACTCAAGATATTCAAACATACTTAAACATATTCAAGAAATATTACAAACACTTAAGACTCATTAAGAGGCATACATTAACACAACTAATCTCATTTCCTCTTGATTATGAAATTTGATACTAATGCAACATTCTAAAACAATTCCTAGCATGTTAATAATATAATTAAATTCAACTAATTATTAAAACATTTATGCAACGAATCCTAGCATGTTGATACCATAGTTAAATTCAACTAATCTCTAAAATGTAATTAAATTCAACTAATCCTAGATTAAATTTAAATCATCACTAAAAAATTTATGCAAAACTTATATATAAATATTCATGCAAATGTGAGCCCTTTCCAAGCATTGATTAAGATTATGAAGACTTACAAATTAAAATATTTTCCTAAACCTATTCAACCTTGATAATCTTCTTTTGATCTTCACTTCAATACTTTCAAATTACGACACTTTCCTAAAATTATTGAACCTTGATTCTCTTATATTGATCTTCACTTAAATTCTTTAATGCTTGTTCTACTTCTATTTTCTTCAAGGATGCTCTTCTACCTTGGGCTCTAACACATGTTTACACAAAATTTCATTAACATATTTTTGTAATGTATCAAAACTCAAACATTAGTAATAATAATGTTTTGATATCATCAAAATAAATCATTTAAACCTCCTTTGGTTCAATAAAACTAATCTAAAAATTAACAAAACTCTAACTAAAAGTCTTTGTAAGACTCTCTAAAAGATGCTTAAATACATCTTGGATAGGTCTAAGCAACTTAGGAAGTGATTAGTCTAACTTGCTCTTAAATTCCATATTAGAATGCGTTTTTAAAGACATCAACGACTCTTGAAATGGAAGATTAGTAGTGTCGTTCAACCCCCCGTGTTATTATTTTTTTCACTTAATAGTCTTTAATAATGATTTCTCACTTCATAACAACACCATTAAAGAATTAAGTTGTTCTCTTGAGTTGACTTTAATGACGGTCCTTTTGGGACATCAATGACAATGCTAATAATATACGTTATTTTTTTTTGTAGAAACACGCCTATACTTTGTCCTTTTTGGACAAAATTCATCCTCTTTAGCGTCAGCCTATAATTTAAGAAATATTACATATAAATTAGATAATTTAAAAATTAAAATAGGGTGAAACTATGGCAAATTATACTTTTAAATTCTATAAACTACATCATTAACAATTTTCCTACAATTAAATTATTACTTTTCCTCCAAAAACTTATTTAGATACTCAATCAAAATTTTCTAGTAGTTATTCAAATGTCAAGCATGTTACTTTAATCCAAATTAATATAGCCAATATAGTTAGTATATCCTAATTTACTTTTAATTATGAATTTGCAAACTTTAGTCAAAATATATAGTTGAGTTAACTTTTATGCATCATCTCAAAATTTATGAAACTTATATGAAAATCATGACAATTATCTTAAGGAAATCTAGTGGCATGTGCAGTTTTATGCTCCCTTATGCCTTAACTTTATTTATTTTTCAATTTCTTTGAACAAGTGTGTTTTTTACTCCATCTTATCCTAAAAAGTGTATTTTATATTCCATCTGGCTTTTTCTAGAAAATTTTGTAATTCTAATCACTTTTAACTCAATGTATTCAATTTCAACTAATTTAAAATTTTCAATTTTAACCTATTTTTTAATTTAATTCCTTATTCAAATTTTAAAAAAATAATATGAAATTTCATAAAATTTTAATATGCATGCATAAAGTATAAACCATTGCACAATTCATTCCAAATTTAAACAAATTCATAATCAATCATAAATTAATAAATTCTAACTATACTAGCTGCATCAATCAAATTAAAAAACATTATTCAACTTTTGATTGGTCATTTCAAAAAATTTTCATGAAATATGAAACAAATTACCATTTGATTCACAACCAGATCAAGTTTACAAGAATTGAATCCTAGTTCCTTTCTCCACACATAGATAAACATTGTCCCTAATGTTTGAAAATCAAAAGAAGTACAATAGAAGAGATATATAGGAACAAGGATACTCTTATAAATTGAATAAGTTATATTTTTTCATTTTTAAGTTTATGGGAGAATAATTGTATACTAACTAACAAACATAAAAGAAACATAAAAAGCACAAGAGAAAAAAAAACTCCAATATCATTAAGATCACCAAGTGTAATAACTTTGGAGTATAAGATCAAAAATAACACAATACAATCCCAAGTCTCCTAACTACTAGGCCTTGAGACTTTAGACCTCATATGATACCACATATGATCAATTTATCCTTATATACAGTCCATCTATCATTACATATGATCTATTTAACTCTCCATCCTCATAAGGATCTTAAGTAGGGTACTCTAGGTGACTTAAAGGATGTGGAAGTAAAAGGGACAACTGTTAGTGGATTTTGTGGGATATGCGATGTGTCAATGGAGATCTCATCCTCTCTATCATCCTTTTCCGGGGTAGGTTTCAACACTATAAGGTCCTCGAGTCTTTTATTAATGCTTAAAGAATGCACCTAAAAATTGTGTCATCATCTTTAACCTCGACTATACTTCCACAACTTAAGTGTAGCATATGAAATAATGGAAGTGCTAAGTGAATGGATTAGGACCTCCCCATCTAAGATCACTTTAAGATCTTAAAAAATCTTATTCAATAGGTAAAGAAAGGAGAAATTCTTGTTTAAACATTGAATCCAAACAACGTTGCACATGTGTGGGATCACTAACCCTACCAATGGAACGCCAGTTAGAAACCCTAAACCATAAAGCATCTTATATAGTATGTTTGTGTCTTGGAATCTGATTCCATTCTATAGCAGGCCATTGGCACCCAAAATATCCACTATAATCCTCTTTCTAGTGCCAAGCTAGTAGGTTAAAAATGCTTTAAAACTAGTAACTCTTCTTAACCCTAGGACATTTTGAGCAACATCAATAGAAAATCTAGTTAAGGTGTAATGGAATCCCTATAAAGTGTCTCCTTTTACTACTTGTACACAGTATCCTCATTAGGTGCCCTTAATAATGATGACAAGTAAACACAAATGACAAGAATTGGAGTATCTTTAAAGAAAGATCAAATATTGCTCATGTCAAACTCCTCCTTTTGCTTAATATTTGCATATAACTCATGAACCAACTCAGGGTAATAGGGTCCATCTAAGTTTAGCATAGGCTTCCATCCTAATGCTCCAGTTATATCAAAATTTTCCTCTACAATGGGCTCTACTAATCTTTCTATAATGATATCATTTATGTTGTGGGCCATGTACCACTCCATATTTTTTTAGTTATGAATTTGACTCATCAAATGAAGGTTGGGAAGGATTGTGGGTCCATCAAATTGAAAACAGTGTGAAAAATAAACTAGATGACTACTAAAATATGCTCTTAGGTCATTAAAATATTCCTTCATCATCGTTAAAATATTCTAACTATTACCAAAATATTCCCTTCACTAACGACATTGATGAGAGCTAAAAACTATACTAAAATATAGATCAGGCTTTGAGAAGCACTATAGTGCAAGAATCTCAACCAAACATTGAATATATAATAATAACAAGGGGAAAATGAAATTAACAACTATAAATAGTGAAATAGGAAGTCTAAAAGGAAACAAAGTTGAAAATTGGCAAGATTTGAGGAGATGGAGCTGAAAAAATGACGAGGAGGCTTAACCACTCAATACAAGGGTGATTTTTAGTGAAAATAGACATGACCAAGGGTCAAACATAGGCTGTAATGGAGGGGAAATGTAGATGAGAGCAGGAGGAAGAATAAGAAACAAAAAATTAGGGGTAAATCCAAAATGACACTCTTTATTCACGAGATGTGGGTTTCAATGGTAGTATACAAGGAGTGTAACGATGCCTTTAAAAAGTAGTAGTAATATCCTTATTTTGTACTATAATGGTAGGTTCATCTAAGAACAATGGCGTTGTTACATGGGGTTGTTGATATTTTCTCCTAAAATTTTCTATATGATTTCCACTCCTAAAATTACCACTAATTTCCCCTTAACTTATAGACCATCTAAAAGCATATGATTAAACCTTAAGTTGCTCAAATGTATTGAGCCTAAAATGATGAAAATAAGAAAATTATCCATCTAAACAAAAGAAAACTAATTTATTGGTTGAATTGCCTCCCAATAAGTGCATATTTTATGTCTTTCAGGTGACAATGCCATTAACACCTCATGTGGGCTTTAAATCATTAGTCTTAAGACCATTAAGCCATTAAGATGTCATGTGGGATTTAAATC
This sequence comes from Pinacopodium congolense, assembly GCA_028565735.1. Lineage (NCBI taxonomy): Eukaryota > Viridiplantae > Streptophyta > Magnoliopsida > Malpighiales > Erythroxylaceae > Pinacopodium > Pinacopodium congolense. The sequence goes on from JAOXYD010000007.1 coordinate 1,060,022, forward strand.
ATTATTCTTTAAGACCATCAATTTATCCATAATAGATAGACATTCACATATGATAGTTGGAATGTCAGTCCGTAATTGCACTAACTTCATATTAATTTACTAAAATTCAAGTCCTTCGACTTTATTTTAACCTTAATAGCACTAGGAATCGTACAACACTTAGGCTCATCAATCCTTACTCCAATATAATTTCATAGCCAATCATAGAGGAAGAATTGGATTAGTTAAAATGTTAAATTTTACTTGCTTGCCTTGGGGCTACTATGACACCCATAGTTGCCATAAATAGTCTTCTCAAGACTAGGAAATTAACAGGAAAAATGAACCTATATACTTTAATGAGCATATTCATTATAATTACTCTTGGATATATGATAGATCAATTGGCTAATTATAATAGGACTATATTGGGTTTAGGCTCCTTAATCCTAATTTTCTAAAAATAGACATATGCATTAGATTTATGCTGGCTTCAAGTACTAAAGCCCTATCTATTAGTAAGTTACCTATAATCTCTGGGATAGTGAAGCTCCTAAGGGTCCTTCAATTTCCAAGATAACTTTCTAAATAAAATTGTCGAGAACTTCTCATTTAATTTGATAGTCTCACACTTCTCAAGCTTTTTTTTAATTTAAAAAAATCTCCATTAAGAACTTAGTGTAGGAAGGCATATAAACGAGTGCCTTAGTAAACAGGATATTCATATGTCATTTCTTAAAACACCTTTAGGAATTTTTTGAATTGCTTATCCAAATGAGTGCTCAAGCATATGGAATCCTATAAGGGTACATTTAATTGGATTATTAGTTATGGTTTTTTTGTGATTTTTATATTTTTATATTATATTTTATGTGTTTTTCCAGTTTCTATGCTATTTTTTTCGATTTCTATGTTTAGAAAAATAGGAAACAAAAACTAAAAATAGAAACTCAACTAAACAAGGCCTAAGCTTATAAGGTTGTGTGTTAGGATCAACAAATAACCTAGGTTACTCCTCCTTTTAAGCTTCAAATTCTTTTTCTTTTCTTTTTTCCACCATATTATCCTTTTTCTTCTCTTCTATGTCATTCTTCTTCTTTAAACTCATACCTTCCACTTTCATTCTTCTTCTTTAGGCTCATACCTTCTGCTTCCTTATCACTTCTCAAGGTGATAGTCTTTACGTGTTCCCTAAGGTGGGCTTTGGTGGTACTAGGTAACTTCTCCTACAATATTTGTGCAATCTAGATAACTTGAGTCTCTAAGGATTGGCTTATGAAGGGTGTTAGTAGTTTTAACTATTACTCTAAAGGAAATTCAAATGGTTCCTCCACCTAGGATTGTAAGTGATAAAGAAAGGTTTCCCTTGTTACTTTTGAAACTCCTTACATATTAGGGCTTGCTCAGGCTCTTGGAAAAAAGCGCTCCCTACTTGACAATTTAAGGATGAATGAAAGTTATCTCCATATTTTTTGCATACAACTTTCCCTCTAAGTGCACTACTACCAACTTTACTAACTAGATTATCTAGCTTTTTAATAAGGACCTCTATTTAGGCTACTAAAGGTATAGTTCCATTAATCACGTGAACTCCATGAGATCTCCTAGGATTATGCTTAAAATGGTATTGAAAGCTATTTCTTCCATCTCCTTTATTAGTTTACAGCTTTGATTCAAGGTTTTCCTTATAAGATTACCTCTAGTAGCAGCATCTATATTACTATGAGTAGAAAAGATGACTCTAGTATAGAATATATTAACTTATTACTACACACTAAACCCGTGACTTAAGTACTTAGACAAAATCTCTTTAAAACTCTCCTAGGCCTCGTATAAACTCTTGTTCTCTTATTGAACAAAGGATGTAATTTCAGTTTTCATCTTCATTATCTTATCCAGTAGGAAACATTTAGCTAGAAAGAACTTCATAAGGTTGTCCTAAGTAGTAATGAAATCAAGATGGAGCATAGAGAGTCAAGCTCTAGCTTTATCCCTAAAGGAAAACGGGAATAATATAAATTTTACCGTGTCCTTCAAATTTTCATTATGTTTAAAAGATCTCTAAATAGGTATTCGAGTCCTTTAGAATCACGCCTCTAAACTTTGATGCCTTAACCATGGAAACGATCCTGTGAGGAGCTTAAAAATATTTGCATTGACTCTAAGTCTAACTATGTTAGCCAAAGGCCTATTATTATTTCCTATAACTAAGTCCATCATGGTGAGTTCTTTATGTTCTTTCGAATTGGGTACAACTATGTTATCCTAATTACTAGTATAGATCCCTAGTATTTTCACTCTAGACTAATTAGCACTAATGTATCCCTAGTATTACTAGTATAGATCCTTGGCAAAGGTATTAAAAACTTGTTGTGGTCTTCCTATACTAATCTTCTATCCTAATTTTATCCTAAAACCAATCTAAGGTAAATGTGCCAATTAATAAGAAATAAAGTGGCTCTATATGAGTCCAAAGATCATTCTCTCAAGGATCTAACTGTAACAACTGAATCAGTCAGCTTGTAACTATTTAGAGAAGTCTAAGTTAATTGATTAACTAAATTAACACTTCAATTTATGTTAAAGAATTTAAATTACAATAAAGATTTACCGCTCCTAATGTATAGCTTATAGCACGTTTGGTATCACTTCTCATTTTTGTTTTAGGTTTTTATTTTTATGTATGTGTATTGGTTTCTGTATTATTTTTTATGTTTCTGTACTGTATTAGTATGTTGTCTTTTTCGGTTTCCGTTCTATTTTTATTGGTTTCTGTATTTTAAAAAACAAGAAACCAAAATAAAAAATCACAAGGATACCAAACAAGCCCTTAGCTTTCAGATTTTAATGAATTAACTGAGTTAAGAGTGATTGTGTGACTTAATGTAGGGTATCTTTGTGAAATCAAAACATAACTATAGTTAAGATAATATCCTATCTCTATTAATCTTATTACATTGTTTAGTCATTCAATGAACTTAGGTAATAAGTTTAAAGATCAAGCAATTTAATTAAAAAAATCCCTATTTTAGAATTGAAACCCTCACAATTAAATGTTGGTCATTCACTAATTTGATTATATTGTTTAATGACTAATCCAACAATTAGGGTAGATTTCTCATATTCCTAATTACCTATAAGTTTATTCTAAGTGGCGAGTTTAAAATAGATGATTAAACATTTATATTAAAAAATTAGTACATAATTTAGAGAATATAACTCAATTAAATCACTACTAGGTTATCCTTAGATATTAAACAAGTTTAACAAATTAATTAATAAATATAAAGAATTAATCAGAGAGCATATATTTATTGATCAAATGCACAAAGAGTTTGAATACAAATGAAGGTAAAGATTTAAAATATACCGAAGTGTGCTCCAAATTGAATTTTAATCTCTAACCTCGTTTATCCACTCCTTGAAACCCTCACAAGCAACTTAGGTACCCTATTACAATAAATTAAAAGCGAAAATATAAAGAAAACTTAGAACTCTATGAAAAACTAATAGAAAAATCTAATAAAAGCCTGACTAAAAGTCACTCCAAAACTCTCCAAAAGATACTTAAATACATTTTGGCTAGGTCTAAGGTGGTTTAGGGAGTGATTAGTCTAATTTACCCTTGAATTTCATGTTGGAACACATCTCCAAAGATATCAATGGCCCTTGTAGTAAAAGATCAATGATATCATTTAAGCCCGCATTATTTCTCTGTCTGCATAATAATCTTCAATAGTTGCTCGCTCCACAACAATGCCTTTAAAGGATCGTCCTATTTTCTTGAGTTGCTTATAATAATGGTACTTTTGGAACGTTAAGAGTGTCGTTAATGACATACATGGTTCTTTAAAAAAAACAACCACACTTTTTCTTTTTCACACAATACTCATTCTCTTTGACATGAACTTGCAATTTCAACAACAATAAACATACATTGCACAATTTAATGTCAAAATATGAATGAAAACATAACAAATTATACTCTAAAATCTTATAAACTACATCCCTATCAAATGATAGAAAATGTAATTTAGCAAACCCATTTAAAATGGGTTGGTCAAAGAGATATAATGAAAAGTACCCCTGTTAAAATGAGGTTGAAACCTTTGTTATCCTACCCTATCCTAGTCAAATTTCTGTCTAAAGATGTAATGAGTAATAACAAGTCACTGCTGATTGAATGCACTACAAAATGATATATCGAACTTTATACGTAAGAGGACGAGTTAACCTTGGATGGATAAATAAGTATGAAATTCCACTCATATGAATATAAAGGTGGTGCTACTTTTAACAAGGGTTAAAGGGTTTTCACTCTCGTAAATAATCATGAAAACTATGATGAGCATAGCCACAATAACGCTGAAACGACACAAAAACCGCTTAGTTAAAGTCGGGGTAAAATCTGCGCGTCGTTTCTCCAATTTTAACTTTACATACTAAAGGTTTAAGCAAATAATTACTTCTTTTGAACTTTTAGAAATTAACACTAGTTAAAGGTTTAAATTTAATAATGCCATTCTTGATGCACAATTATAACAATTTTGAGTTAACTATTTTTGACATTAATCTAATGGAAGATTGATGCATAATTTGTTTATTCTCTAGTAAAAGATTATTGAATAGATTATTTATTCTTATTTTAGTAATTAAATTTATACTGAGTTTCCTAAGACAGATAGTGTTGTGGCACTTTTATCAACAGCTTTCATGCTTTGGTTTTCATAATATAATTTTTTAGTTTATTTCACACAAAAAAAAAAGAGTATCTTTTAAAGAATCATAATCTTATTCAAGATTTTCTAAGATATATAATTTCAAAGTGAAAAAACAAATTATTTCAATATGCCTTTTAAAAAACATATTATTTCATTAAAAAAGGGGCATGTTTTACAAATTTACAAAAATACACGTCCCTTTAAAAGTGACCTTTTTGAGGCATACTCTTTTTACATTACATAAATAGGAAAATCCTTCGTGAAAATTGATAAAAAAAAAAAATAATGATAGTGAAAAATGATGTATAAACCTCTAAGCAAATTTTGTGTTGGGACAAATAACTCGTCCTATGTTATGCCCTTTTTCATATTCTCCCAAATATTCCTTGTATGTACTTTTTTTTAGCGTATGTAACAAGTCAAATTAAATACTAATGTTTACGATAAAGTTTGTCATATTTTAATATTTAGAACATTAAAAAAATTTATAAAAATTTAAAAGTATTTAAAAAAAGGTGTAACATTTCAAAATATGAAAAGACCTATCTAATGTTTTAGGTTTTTTAAAATATTGTAAAATATTATCATTTTTAAATATTTTTAAAGTATTAAAGTACTTTTTAATATTTTTAAAATATTTTTTTGAACATTTTGAATAATCTGAAATTTGTGAATGTTAATGTTTAACTTTTTTTTATATTAAATTACAAACATATGAGAGGATTTATGCCTTTATTTAGAACTTGTTTAGTTAAGTTTTTATTTTTAATTTTTAATTTTTAATTTTTAATTTTTAATTTTTAATTTTTAAATATAAAAATAAAAATTTAAAAAATTAACACACTAATACAATATAAAAAAACAAAAATTATAATTAACAACTTAATTAAATATATCGTAAAAACAATTTTACCCAAAGTAATTTTCCTGTATAGAACGTGCTGAATTCTCAGAATCTTAATTAGCTGAGCTGGGGACGTATTGTTAACTACAAGTTAATGGCAGCTTTCATGACTCAACGAGGAAACGGGGAAACTGTTGAGGCCGTGTGTTTTAAGATGTTAATAAAGTATCAGTTGCAATTTGGTTTTAACGGGCAGGCCACTCCTGTTTATTCTTTAAGTAGAATACGCATAAATTGGTAAAAATAAAAAGTCAAATAAAGAATGAGAGCATAGCGGGTCAATTAGCCTACAATAAAGGTGACCCCACCCACCCCCACAATTTTGTCTTATTACCGTCATCCTCAATGTTTGACTTGACAAGTCATCTGAACCCAAAGCAGCCTCCAATCTCAATTAGGCTATACCGGAAACCAAACCCCTTCTCACACGTTTTTTTTTACCCTTGAAAAGACCAGTACTAAATGTTCCCCCTTTTTTCCCTTTAATTTCTTGAAGGGCATAATCGAGACAGGATACAAGAGGAAATATATTGTTGAACTACAACGCTCTCCAGGTTGATTCAGAATTTGGTTTTCTTCTTTCACTTAACTGTAGGATTAGACATGCAGCTGGCTCAACCAGTTCATTAATTGATTTTATGAGTTTAAATCATATTAAAAGAAACTAGGAAGCCAATTCTCACTAATGTTCTCTTTTTTATATATCATCATCCATACAATGGATTTGATAAAATATAAACTTTAACGAGCTTGGACTTTTCAATAAAGAAAAAGGGATCGGATACCCACTTCTTTTCTTTCATGTTCTTGTATATAATATTTGGTTCAACTAACCACGATCTTTCTATGCAAATAAGGTATATCGACAACATATTAGTCAATTGTAGCCACCTCATTTGGTAGCAGACCCGCGGAACTTCCTCTTTTCTACTCCTTAAAACCAGAAATCACTAACTTGGTAAATACCTATCCTTTGACCTTTGATATTATTTGCATCACAATCTCACCCATACATGTCAAACTTTCACATGTAGAAATTTTGCAAGAACATGTTCAGTCTAAAAACACCAGATTCCTTAATCTTAGGTCACCAAACACCAGATTTTTCTTTCAGACTAAAAATTAACGAGAAAATCCGTGGCTTAAGACAGATTGATCTTGTCATCTTCAGTACATAGTATGTATATGTCATCTGCAATTTGTAATCAAGTGTGAACCCTTATCTTATCCATCAATTAAGATTTAAACTTTTCTCCAAACGAAAAAGCATGTTAGATCCAAAGCCAGAGACATAATTTAACTGATCAATGTATACGTTTTAAATTTTGTCAAAAAAGTACATAAATTCCATCACTTCGACAAATGAAGTTAATGAAATGGAAGCATATACGTACGCTCTACATTTTCTAAATACAAAGATATCAATTTTACCTGCAATTTAGAAATCAAACTTATTGTCTCTCTAAATCCTCCAAACCATCTTCTTGAATCTCAGTTTGGATTCTCCTTGACGATCTGTCACGACTAAGCATCCTTCTGAAAGAGCTTAAACGTGAATTTGGACCACTAACCTTAGGAGATGGTTGAATTCCATTGTCCGATGTCCCCTCCATAGAAACCCCCATCTGTTCCAACGAAAGAGCCGTCGGCGCACCGCAGGCGAGCCCTTCACGGGGCTCTGGCTGAATACGTGGCTCCGCTTCGGTTCGACAAATGGGACATGTAGAGCGAGAGCTCAGCCATTTGTCTATGCATTCTGCATGAAAAGTGTGCTTGCAGTTAGGCAAAAGCCTGGCCATTTCTTGATCTTCAAGCATGCTTAAACAAACTGCACATTCAATGGGTGTTGTATTATCTTCTTGGCCATTCTTGTTGTGATAGACGAAAACGGGCAATGAAGCGATGACGGCGGGCTCCAAGCCGGTTTTAGGTTGCTCAGTGGAGGAGACGTGACCCGCCGTTAGTCCTAAGCTACGGACTATCATACGCCGACGGGCTTGACGTCTTAGAACACACCTTGCATACAAGTGAAGTGCTATAACAACTACAATAACAAATGATAAGGAGACTATAGCAGTAAGCATGATCTTGCTGTTTAGATCATAAGGGCTTCTGTGGCGAGGAAAAAATTGTGGGCTGTCCTCGTCGTCGTGGAAGAAATCGTTTACGGTGGAGGGATTGAAGGGGCGGAAGAGGGTCGGAGGGGATGGAGGTTGTGCCATTGCTAGATAGTTACTATGTGAGAGAAGTGAAAATGTGTGTTGAAGTTTTATTGTTTTTGGATTGTGCCTATTTGTTTTTGAGTGTGAAACCAAAGAAAAGACCGCATGAAATGCGTGGGCGGTTTAGTCTGCTGGGAGGACTTGAGTTGGAAAGAAAATAGTTCCAAGAGATTTGACTGTTGAACGTTGACTTTCAGATTTGAACTTTTTTTTTCTCCTTTTGGTTTTAGTTTTAGTTTTTTTTTCTTCGGTTAAAATGGTTTCTTTACTGTTCTTTATTATTTTCGTATTTATTTATTAATTTTTATTTTCTTATCCACAAAAACTACGGGCAATTTAAACTTTTTGTGAAGTTTAGATACAGATAACGTTTATATTGTAGTAAAAAGTATAATTTGTTATTAAAGTTTTTAAAAAAGTTTAATTTGTTTTGAATATTTTTAAATATATATTTTTTATCTCTTATTATTTGTAAAATGATATAATTTATTTTTTATTATTTGAAAATTTATATAATTTATCTTTAATATTTATAAAACAGTATCAATTATTTTTTAACATTAATTACATTAAGATTCTATTACTCAATTTTAATGTTAAAAGAATAATTTATATTATTTTATAAATGCTACAGACTAAATTATACTATTTTATAATTATTAAAAGGTAAAACGATATTTTTCAAAAAGTTAAGTGACAAATTAAGGATTTTAGTTATACCTTTCCTTTTATGCATTTTTTGTCACTATCTAAAATTTAATAATATTCCTTTTATGTCATGATTCTAAAAACATAGGCATTGTGAAGTATGATTAATCTCTTATAAATGCATGTAATTAAATTAAAGAAATTATTATATTTATGGAAATATGGAATGGAAATCGAAATGGAAACTTTATACCTTGTACAATATTTTTTTTGATAGCATTGTACTGATAATGGGGATTACCAATAATAATAGGGAATGTATTAGTTATTTTTATTCGATTGCCTAATTGTTGGTGGAAGTGCTCAAGAATGAATATAAAAGTCTGTTTTCTTTTGTTAGACCTCATGTAATGACTTGATTTTTTTTTAATTGGATCCCTTTTTCATTCACCATTGTTCAAGGCATAATTCCTATGGAAAATTTTATGTCTTCTAAATTTTTAGATTTTATACTAAGAATAAAGTTATAGTTATTTTAATACATGGAAAAGATGTGAAAATATATGATTAACATTATGTTCAATTATATTTATAATAATAATTAATTATATAATTATATTTTATGATTAATAATTTCTTTCAATTCTAAAATACTGAAATTGTAATCAAATGCATGATCTTAACATGAAAATAAAAATGGAATGTAGCTTTTTTGCCCTAAATTATTGAATAAATTGTTAATTTATATTTTAAACTTGAAAGAGATATTCAAAAAAATAAGTAAGATTTTTTATTTTTAATTTTAGTTTTCTGTTTTTAATATAAAAATTAAAAAAAATTAGTATAAAATGTATAAAAATAATATACTAATATAATACAGAAATTAAAAAATTAAAAAACATAAAAAAACATAAAAACCAATATATAAACATAAAAATTATAATTAAAAACTATAATCAACAACCTAACCAATCATATTTTAAAGGAATATTTAGTTAAGTTATAAGTTGTAGTTTTTTGTTGTGATTATTGTGTTTTTATATTGACTGTTGTGTTTTTTTTTTTACTTTTTGTGCTATATTAGTGTGTTTTCTTTTTTATTTATATGTTTAGAAAATTTTGAAACTAAAATTAAAAACTAAAGTATAAGAGCACATTTAGTATCACTTTTTATTTTTATTTTTGTTTATGTGTATTGATTTATGTGCTGCTTGTATTGATTTCTATGTTATTTTTAGGTTTATGTGTTATTTTTTAAATTTTTGTACTATATTAATATGTTATCTTTTTCGATTTATATGTTATTTTTATTGATTTCTATATTTTTAAAATAAGAAACGAAAGTCAGAAACAGAAGTAGAAACAAACATAGCCTAATTACTTCACTTGGCTATTGAAAAGGGACATAAAAGTTCATTGAAAGAAAAGTAAATCCATTTAACCAGTTTAAAAGGGCTATTTTTGTTTTTTAATAAGAATAAAAGACCAAAAGAAAGAAGTGGTTGAAGTTTGATGATAGATAAATAAAAAGTCAACATGTTTAATTATTTTGAATATATTAAACATAATACCTTGTATCTATAAGAGTTATATATATATACACCACGTCATTTTAAGTTTTAACTCAACTTCATCAAAATACAATAATATTATTTAGAAATGCCCATTTTAAATAGAATATATAAATAACTTTATTAATCATATTAATATAAAAGATAATATTGTAATTTTTTTATTAATTTATAATATATATATTTAATTTTATGTTAATTATAATCTTTATAAAAATAAAAATTTTATCGTATACAAAAAAGTAATAGATTTCATTAATTGAACTAAATATTATTTAATTAGATTATTCTTCATAAAAATAAAATTTTTATCTTAATAAAATTTTATCTAATTAAATTATTTAAAATGAGTTAAAAATTCCTCCATGAAGTTTTAATAAGTACATTTTTATTTAAAATCTAAGTTAATATCCAAGCCCGATATTTATTATTTACTTTCTTTGTAAATAATGTTTATTTTATTTTTTCATATTAATGTAACTGTTGTAGTACACACATCTTCCAAATTATTAAGTGATCTACTTTTAAATATTTAAATATTATTAGTGGAAAATGAATAATTTAACCTTTGGAAGTAACAACCATCACATTTAACAAAACCTAAGAAGCTTCAGAGGGATAAATAGGACATTTCAAACTCAAGTAGGGACCAAGCCACGTTGAGTTGGTATCATATCAGTCAACTATTTTATTATTAGTGAAGGAAACGCGTCATATAAGAAAGAGTTTGTGTTTATCCTGTTAGCCATATCCAAGTTACGGGCAACTGGCGTGTCTTAACCAAGATTCTCCACGTACAACCTTTTCCCCGGTTCCTGACCTACTTGTTAGACACTCTTTTTTTCCTTATTTTTTATTTACTAAATCATCATAATGGTCTATATTCATGTATCGAAAATATCACCATTGCACGTAGATCAAACTTGCTTAAAATTTTTTTTATTTGAACTCTACATCTCAAATGAGGTATTTTTTATAATTTTATACAGGTGTTATTATAAAAACACTCCCACGATATTAGAGATAGGTCACTTGAGGGGTTAGGGGGAGCTTGACTCCCCATATTTTTCATAAAATTTATTATCTAATATTAATTATCATTGAAAAATTAAGTATGATCCAAAAAAAAAAAAAAGAAAGATGTAAGCAAACCTGATTAAACTTCATATAAAATCTTCTTTTTAATGAATCTTGTATAAATATCTAAATGCTTAGCCTCTAAAGATATTTGCAAATTAAAATTTTGAAGAAATTTAAAAACTAAGAAGCATAGTACTAATTATTTTCTTTATAAAAATAATAAAACTTTTCTTAATATTATAATTAAAATTTAACTTTAATTATAATTAAAATTTAATCTTATTCAAATTAAATATCACATATTTAATCTTTGAAAATTTTCAAACTTTACAATTAAATCTAATTTAATTTTTAAATTAAATTTTCTCTCTTTAATTAAATTTTATATATGATCCAATGAATTTCTAATAGATTAGTAATGATTATAAATTCTAATTCTAATTTATAATTAGAATAATTAATATTGATATGTAATAATACGTTATAACTATCCAAATATTATGAATATTAAAATAATTTAATTTAATACATCTATACATGGTTTAATATATAATTTGATCCTCTAGTGATTCAATATTTTAACTGCAATTAGAGTATAAAATTGGTGTCTACTCTAAGTAAATTCAATAATATTCGTTCTTCATAATTAATAATTGATTTAATTGATATTTAAAAATAATCTTTTCAAATCTCAATTCATTCTAATAAGAGAATTTGCAAATCATTATTAAATAGTAGAAAATTCTCCCTAATTACTTTAAAGTGACAAACTCTATCTTAATTCAATTAAGACTATTTATATAATTGATATTATATCCAAATATTACCAGCTAAACTACTCAATTCTTATATGAGTTATTATAGAATCTTAACTTTAAAGATTATTATACAATTATTACAATAAAGAAATTTACAAACACATAAGCAATGTTTCATTTGAAATCTTTATAATTAGAAGTCTGATAAACTTATTTTCTAATAATCATCTTTCTTATTTAACTATATTCATAATTTATTTTATGAAATCAATTACTTTCTTCATAAGAAAAAAAAACATAATATGTCCAATCTTAACATTTCATAAATATCATGTCTTGATGAAAATAAGATTATAAATAATTTATGAATATACTAAAATGTAATTTGAGTTTCATAATTATAAACTTATCATAATTTTAATTGTATAATAACTATTCCAAAGATTTAATCCTCAATATTAACTATTAAAAATAATTAACAAAATACATAAAGATTAAGATTGCTTTTATTGATTAAATTTATAATGTTATATATGTATTTACAACCAACTGCTTGGCTGCATGAATATAAACTAACAATTTATTACTTGCACTATAGCAAATCACCTATATATCCAATACCATATTCATTTATACGTTGATTGCATCTTTTTTAAGAAAATGGATTAGTGAAAGGATCTATCATATTCTCTTTGGTAGATACCAGCTATAATATAACGTCCTTTTGCTTCATTATCTTATTAATTAAGTGAAATCTTCTAAATACATACTTAAATTGTAGATGAGATCTTGGTTACTTTACCTTATATAATAGATCCATTATTATCACATTGTAATACTATCATATCAATGATATTAAGAACCACTATAAGTTCAATAATAAACTTTTTAATCCAAATTACTTCCTTTACTGCTCATGAAACTAAAATGTGCTCAGTCTCAATTATAGAATTTGTAAGGGTTTGGTTGTTTAAAATTCTTTTAACTAATCGCAATATCATTAATAGTAAATATGTAACTTAATTGTAAAATGTTATCATTATAATCAGATTAGAAACTAGAATCTAAAAACCATCAACTCTCAATTTAGCTCCTTTATAAATTAAGCAAACATTTTTAGTTCTTCTCAAGTACTAAAAGATTTTTTTCACAGCTATCTAGTGATCATTTCAATCCTCTTTTTTCAAATCAAAAAGTTTTCTCCACTAAACACGAGGGGTATATGAGTATCTCTACAAAACAATGTCATTTTATCTTTACTCACAAATTCGTTATAATTAAAGCAATATGAGACCTATGCTGATACTAATTGTTAACCCTATGTGACACATAAGGGGATGATTTAGGTTTTTAAAGATTTCTTCAATATATTATTAAAAATAAGTCTTTTTACCAATTTCAATTAAACGCGGAAGCTAAAAAATAATTTAATTATAAAAATTAAATAACATCAATAAATTAAACAATTAAATTAAATGCATAAAATTAAAAGAGAAAAGGAAGAAGAGACACAACCAATTTATTCTAGTTCGGTACAATCCTCTTGCCCTATATCCAGTCTCCACCACCACTGTTGATATTTTATTCTTATTGTAATTAATAAGAATACACAATACTCAATACACAATTCAATCCTTTTTACAAGTTCAAGAATAACCTTTCACTCTTCCTTGTTTAAGGCTTAAGAATAACCTATCACTCTTTTTTTTCAAGGTTCAAGAATAATTCCACAACACTCTTCTTTTTATGGTTTAAGAATAACCCTCACAAAATTCTTAATAATAACTTCACCGAAAACTTATAAACACTTAAGAATACTTAATAATAATACACAAACACTTTCAATATTTTTTGGATACTTCTCCATACATAAACAACATAAAACACACATATTTATACTCATTCCAAGACCAAACACCCGTTGCTCCAACGTTCTTCTCATTTAATTATATACCCGTTGGAAATCTGCTCGTTGCAGAGTTACTGTTGCATAATCTTCATGTTAGGTCGACTGAATTAACTTATT
>JAOXYD010000007.1:1080733-1090945 GCA_028565735.1 Pinacopodium congolense
AAGGTGCTAGTTTAAGTGAGTAAAAAGTTTTTAATACCCAATTCACCCCCCCTCTTGGGTGCCATAGGACTTACAATCCTAACTAATTTTAAGGAGATAGTACAGAATTTTGTTACAAAAAATTTTGAATCATATCTACAATAAATAAAACATAAATTAGCATCTGTTATGGCCTTAATGAAGAAGGGAAACAAGCATGCTAAAAGATATCATATCAAAATAACCAATATACGTACAACACGCTATTGATATATTAAACTTCATTAGTTAAAGAATGAAAAGTTTTCATAATCAAGGCTAATTCGTATAATTAAATCAATTGAAATTTTTTGGAAATTGAAAGGGCATCGATATATATTTTAAAACTTTTTTAAAGTCATGATTAATGTTAGGAAAATGTCTGGGAAGGTTTAGAATTTATTAGAATATGGTTTTGGGTTTTTTGGAGCTTAAATAGCTAATATGACCTAAACGACGCCTCATTTCAAGGGTCGTTTAACCTTTGTTCCCAAAGAGATCAATGGTGGTTAAGCAAAGATCTTAACGACGTCATTGAGCTCCTCAGGTACCGTCGTTGAGGTCTCTGTCTCTAATAGCTAGTTTTTAGGTTTTGAGTTTTAACGGTATTTTAATCCTTAAACTGCTAGTTTTTCTTTCTAACATCTCTAACCACATCTTAAAACTATGAATAAGTGTTCTAAGCCTTTCATAGAATTCTTTATGCCATTTTATGAAAGATTAAAAGCCTCAAAAGTACTCTTAATCAAGTTTTCAGAGTTTTATTATTGCTTTTTATTCAACCTCATTTTTCTTGTTTTAAATTCGTTTCTAATATTGAAAAATCATGTTCTCAGTTTTTTTTAAGTTTTAAGAGTGCAGTAGATATTTTATTTTGATTTTTAAGCACTCATAACATTTGTTTAAGCACTAAGGTTACAGATTACTCATAATTGTCAAGTTTTGAGTATATCTTCATTTTACTTTGATTTCACTCCTTAAATTTGTTTTTAGTACAAAAATTTGTTATCTCTAGGAGTGTCTTAGATTTTTTTTTCAATTTTAAGCTAGTATATTATTGGTTTAAGCTCAATTTTTTAGGTTGCTCCAAAGCTATCTAGGTTTGCATGTTCTTGAATTGTTCTTGATTTAATCCTTCTATTTTGTGCCTTAATTTCATTTCTATTGTTGTAATCCATTTTTAATTGATTAACTAAGGTTCTAGGAGACTTGTTGTGGTGATTGTGTTCCATTTGATTGGTTGAAAACATTTTTTTCTAGGCTTGAACATTAATTTTACAAAATTTGACAGATTTTGTGTTCTTATGTTTAATTTGATCATTTGAAGCTTGAATTACGTTTTTGTTGCTTCAATTTGATTATATATGATCTATGTTCTTGTCATATTATTTATTTACCTTTAGAAGTTGTATAATTGTATATGCTTTAAAGAAATACCATTTAAGCTTTAAAGAGACACTATTTAATGTGCGTTTTGGTTACATAATTGGAGAATTTGCTTTGTATTGATTATTATTGTGAAATTGGTTGCTTTTTATCATTTAAATATATAGTTAAAAGGTTGCTCTTTATTTGTATTAAACAAGATTGTAGTTATATTGATATTTGAATGTGAATTGGATTAATGTATATGTATGAGCATTAGGGAATGGATAAGGCATAGGCTTGCATTGGTTGTATTTGGGTCCTTTTGAGTATTGATTTTGATCAAGATTTTACTGAGCTATATAAACTTAATTTGGGGTTTTGATAGCCTATATTTGGTGTTTGTTTTGTGAGTTAAAATTATATAATTTCAGTTGAGTTTTGAAATTATTACTCTTCACTCACTTAAGTAAGATTGTATCAAATTTCTCTTGACCTTTATAAATTAAGATTGTAGTGGGTTCCTCTTGATCATTATAAATAAGCTTATTAGATTAACTTTCACCTTTAAAATAAAGGATTAAGGGTTACTCTTCACCCTTAAGTAAGATTGTGAATGGTTACTCTTCACTCTTAAGTATGATTGTAAAAAGTTACTATTTACCCATTTAAAGTAAGATTAATTTTAGTGAAATTTCTAGCAAGTAGTTGGAAAGAGAATGCAGTCTATCTTTGGGATAGGTGAACCTCCATAAATCTTAGTGTTCTTCTCTTTTCTTTATCTCTTTACTTTTACATAATTGTGTTTGTTTTATTATTGATTGAATTTGATCAATTTGAAATAAGCATATCATTCTATTTAGGTGGAATTTTGGTTTAAAGATTGCATATAATCAAAATTAGCCTAGGTTGGTTAGATTGCCATTATGTATGGAACTTGAATTAAGAGAAGAAAAAACTTGCAAGCAAGAGTCAGTGTTTTATATTTGTTAGGTATCCTTTTAAAAGAAAGGATGGAGACTCTATGATCTTGAAACAAGAAAATATTTTGTATTAAGGGATTAGTATTTTCTTAAGGTGAATTTCCATATGTAGATGTTAGTGCATAGGATGCACAACGAGATGTTTCAAAACAATGTCTTCATGGAATAATTGATCGAGGAAGAGGACGACGTATTTGTTAAGAATGATAACGGGGTTGAATAATTGAGTAATGAGGCCCCAATTGTGACTGTAAAGTCTAATAACTCGATTTAGAATCAATGTGAGAAGAGTGATGAAGTAAAGGGAGCTCGATAGAGGTAGAAGATGAATATGTCGATAACCAACTTAGACGTGGTTATATGATAAAGGAGATGTCTACTCTTTTGAGAGAATATGTGACTTGTACTATTTAGTGCATAAGCCCTTTTACATTGTCATCCAAACCAATTTCGTCCTTAGGTACTCCTTATCCTATAACACATTATGTGAATTGTGATAAGTTTTCCTTATAACAGTATTCTTTTTAAGTAAATGTGATAGTAAATAGGGAGCCAAATTCTTATGCTAATGCGGCAAATTCTTATGGAGAGAAGCTATAAAGAAAAAAATTGAAGCACTTGAAAATAATGAGACTTTTATAGTGGAAGACTTACCACTAAATAAGAAAGCTATAGGCAGTAAATAGGTCTACAAGATCAAATATAATTTAGATGGTACAATTGAATGGTATAAAGCATGCTTGGTGATTCTTGGCAATAATCAAGTTGAGAGAATTGGCTATAATGAGACTGTTTCTCCTATTGCAAAGATGGTTATAGTTCGTACCTACTTATTAGTAGCAACAGTGAAGGGATGAGAACTTCACCAAATGGATGCTCAAAACGCATTCTTATATGGAGATTGAGAAGAAGGGATGCACGTGAAGATGCCTATTAATTTTATAACATAACAATCAGGAAAAGTATATCAATTGCAAAAATCAGTTTATAGGCTACGATAAGCTTCTTGATGTTGACCTACAAATTTGATGACTGCTTTAAAATGATAAGAATTTTCTTAATCTCATTATGATTATTCATATTTACTTTAAATCAGAACATGATACAGTTGAGTATATTATTTTATCTTGATGATCTTGTTATTGTAAGAAATAATAGTACTGCAATTCAGAAATTTGAGTATTTGTGTTAATATTTTTATATAAAAGATTTAGGAGTATTAAAGTTTTTTTTTTAGTACAGGTGGCTAAGAATAAGGAAGAAAATTTTCTTTTTTCAACACAGATATGCATTTTATGTTACCAGTGAATCCGAATCATTAGGTGCCAAGTCTTGTGGATTTCATATGGAACAAAATCATTGCTTAGCAATGGTGGATGGTGTGTTATTAGTAGATTTAGAAAAGCAATGACTATTGGTAGGTAGATTGATTTACTTAACTCTCAGTCGACCTGAATTATATGGTTGGTAGGCAGGTTAATTTACTTGACTTTTAATCGACCTGAACTATCTTATACTGTACATTATCTGTCTCAGTTTATGTAACATCCAAAGGAAGAATATTGGGAAGCAGTGTGGCAAGTACTCCACTTTTGAGGGGTTATTCTGGAAAATGAATCTTTCTTTAAAATGATGTTGACTTACAATTATATGCGTATTGTGATTTGGATTGAGCAAGTTGTCCTTTAATTCAACGATCTCTCATTGATTATTTTATTTTATTAGGATATTCACCCATTTCTCGGAAGACTAAGAAAGAGCATATAATGTCAAATCTTCTACTGAAGCTGAATACAGGCAACAGCTACGACAACATATGCATTAAAATGGTTGAAAGGTTTGTTATTATCTTTAGAGGTAGTGCATTCTACATCTATGGAGCTATTTTATGATAATCGGCCAGCATTGCATCTCTCTGCAAATCTGATGTTTCATGAGCTCACTAAACATATAAAAATTATTTTTCATTTTATACGTAATGAGATATAATGTGGTAACATTGAAATTAGTTATGTTTGGAGATTCGAGTAACTGATAGATATTTTTATTAAAGCTTTGAGCAACCAATATTTTGAATACATCCTGAATAAGTTATACATTTAAAATCTTCAAGCATTAAATTAAGGGGGTATTAGAATATTGGAATGTATATATAGATATGTAAAATAAATGTTATAGTAGCATCAAAAAGGATTTTCTTACAACTTGATTATCTACATGAATCTCCGTTAGCTCAACCTGCTTCATGTGTAAATTTACGAGCATATTTCGTATCCAAATTGCTTGGTTTACAGTAACATCCACTGCATCATTATTTTGTTTAACTTTACATAATCACATCTTATTTCTTTGGGCTTTATGAAAAGTTTTTTAAACCAAAGCTAAAACAAAAACCTAGTGTGAATTTTATGTCATCAACAAAACTTGCCCAATCATTGTCAAAATAACTTTAAAATTGAAAAAATTGATAGCAAGAATATTTGATGTCATAATTTAAGGTGTCTTTGATATATATTAAAATCCACCAAATAACTTGAAAATGAACTTCACTGGCATAATGCATAAAACATGAAAGCAAGCTTACAAGCTTACTCCAAACACTATGTCTAGTCTTTGTGGATGTAAGACGGTTTAAGCAACCAATAAGACTCTTATATTGGCTTTCATCAACTTTTTTTTAACTCCATCCTCTTTTGCTAAATTTTACCTTTTGGTGCATCAACGTTATGAAGCTTTTGCAATCTTCCATTTGAAAATTGTTAAGTATTTCCTTTGTATACTTCTTTTGACATGTGAAGATTCCATTATGATCTTACTTCATATCTATGCCTAGAAAGTAGGACATCAAACCAAGGTATGTCATCTCAAATGCTTCTAGGAGCACGTTTGGTATCATTTTTCGTTTCTGTTTTTTATTTTTGTTTTTATATATATGTATTGGTTTATGTGATATTGTTATTGATTTCTGTGTTATTTTATGGGTTTCTGTGCTGTATTAGTATGTTGTCTTTTTTTGTTTCTGTGTTATTTTTATTGGTTTCTGTGTTTTTAAAAACAATAAACCAAAAAGGAAAATAATAGTAATACCAAACAAGGCCTAGATTTTTAACTTTAAGCTCTTCCACCAGCATCTTATTACTCCCTATTATAAAAAGATCATCAACACGAATAGAATCTATAGTTAAGTTAGCATTTGTTTTATTCAAATATAATGTAGCTTCACTTGGACTTTTAACAAATTTAAGGCTTTAAAGATATCCATCAATTATGCTATACTAGGCTCTAGGAGCCTGTTTAAGACCATATATAGCCTTCTTCAACATATAGACATTCTCTTTATATCCTTTGATTCAAAATCCTTCTACCTGCTCTACATAGATTTCTTCTTAAAGATAACCATTTCAAAAAAGTAGATTTTACATTTAAATAGTAAATCTTCCATCTCTTTTTTGTAGCCAAAACAAGTAACATCCTAATTTTATCCAAACATACCACTAGAGATAAAGTTTATGAAAACTTTTCTCTAAACACTTGACTATACCCCTTCACAACTAATCTAGCTTTATGTTTATTTACAGAACGACCTACGTTAAGTTTTGTTCTAAAAACCAATTTGACTTTAATTACCTTTTATGTTGAGATCTGTCTATTAACTTCCAAGTATCATTCTTCTTAATTATCCTAAACTCTTCTTTCATTGCTTCAATCCACTTGTTGTCCTTTTCCATTGCTTTGAATTATATAGGCTTAAAGATAGAAAAATTGCTCCTTTTAAAAATTTCAAACAAAGACAATAAAATTTTTTCAAATTTTATAAATCTGGTTTGTAATCAAACTAGGATTCAAGAGGAGATTTTCCTTTTATAGCTCTTATTAGTATCTTGTTTAACCAAAAAAAAAAATTGCAGTGTTTACATCTTTTACCCATAGTTTCTTTGGTAATTATTTTTCATGCGGCACATACCTTGTCATCTCCATAATATGTTGATTTTTTTTCTTTCACCATTTTTTGTTAAGTACAAGGTGTTGTTAGTTGGTGCTTAATACCTAGTTCCTTACAAAACTAGTCAAAAGTCTCATTTGTATATTCTTGCCCATTATCAAACTTTAATATGCATAACCTATAACTATTTTGATGCTTCTCCCATGCTTTATATTTCCAAAATACATTAACAACCTAAAATTTATATTCGAGGAAATAAATATAACAAAATCTAGTATAAATACAATACAACATTTACTACCATTTAAAGATTATGTTTTCTAGTACCTCTAACATCTGTAAGCACAAGTTGCAACTTATGTATTGATCTATAGGCTGATTGAGGGAGAGGCCTTTAAAATTGTTTTCCAAACTTATTAGTTTTTATAGCATCTAAGACAGGAGGGGAGAGGTAAATTACTAGTTTTCAAAAAAAAATTGCAAGTTATATAGTATAAGGTCACCAATTTTTTAATATGCAGAAGCTAAAATTCAATTCATAATTCACTTAATTAAATGCGTAATCAAGTGAAAGATAAATAAATAATAATTCAAAAATTAAAACAACTTTTAAATAAATAAAGTAGAAGAGAAGAGAAAACAATAATCAATTTATCCTGATTCGGAGACGTTTAATTTTTCCATCATATGATCCCCAATAAACTCTCTTAAAATTTTTACTATATCAACAAAAATACAATGTTAGTTTACAAATCCTTTTTCGAGACTCAAGAATAATCTTTTTTTATTTTGTAATAGTTAAAGAATAAAAGCTCTCTTCTTTTTCTAGAATTAATAATAACCTCTCAACAAAATTTACTCTTAATCTTACAAATCCCATAAAATACACTTCTTCATAAACTCTTCTTATAAATACCCTTCTCATACAAACATATTATAAAAAGTCTCACTATCAACTCATCAAAGTGTTTTAGAGAATAGCACACACTTAAGGATGAAAAATCAACTTCATAACACCCACACAAAACTTAAACAACACGTAATTAATATCTCATAAGTAAGGCTCAATCTCTTTGTATGATTGTTTTCTTACACACTTAAATGATAACATACTCATAAAAATACTTATTTATACCCTAAAATTGTCCTACTAGCCATTTATGATCATCACTTAATGTTTATTAGTAATAAACACAAGTTATTGTTAGTTTCTCATCGTTGGTGCACGATTTTCACTTCGACTAACCACTAGTCAACCAACTTGTTACTTTAGGCTAGTTTTCTGATTAAAAATGCATCAAACTCATTCCAAATCAATTCTTAACTCACTCGTATATAACATAACACATTCCAAACATCACCAAACATATCTCAACTTCATTTTACATAATTCAACTCAGTTACACAAATTAACATAATCATATTCATCCAATTTACTAAATTTCCTTTATCTTAACATTTTCTTTTCATCTTATCACATTCAATTACATACTTTACCAATTTTTCAATTTACATGTTTTCTTAACCAATTCATATAATTCAATATACAAGACTTATCACACAAGACATCCCTAATTCATATACATTCGTTCACTTACAACTTAACTAATTATCAATTTATACACACTCACATCGTATGCACTATTATACATGCTTTCATTTATATATCAAAAAGATTTTCGCATACAACAATCATATATAATACCTCTTGACTATATATATTATATGCAAAATACTAAACATGAATGAGTTATACATGATATGAGCCCTTAGACACTATGGTAAGAACAAGAGAAAACTTACATAAACTTACTCAAACAACCTATTAAAATATTATCTTCAACTTAATCTTCTTCTGTCTTTATCTTCAAGTTCAACTTTAATCCTCCTTTTTTCATCTTTGTCCTCATCTATCTTTCTTCAACTTGTCTATACATTTCAAACCATATTCTTCAACTCTAAGGCTCAACATACATAAGTCTTCATGATACATTTTTTTAAAACTTATCTTAAACACATTAAACTCTATAAATATATTAGTAAAGTGTTTTATTATCATCAATACAAAGGTGGAACCATCTCTTAGTTTAAAAATATTGACAAGTCATACAATCTGCTATCGTGTTTTCTAGAATCAATACAACTTTCACCAAATTGTGTTTTGCATATAAAAAAATCTAGCATGATGGAAATGCCCCAACCTTTTATGTCATAGTTCTGCATTTTATATAATACTTAAAAATGCTACATGCTTCTCCCCAGTCAATTTTAGGAAAAGCTCTTTGCTTTCATTTACATTTTAAACACATATATTCCCTTTACATCTTTGATCAAGCATCATTTATCTTCAAATATGAATTCGAAACCTTTTCAATTAACTACCTAATACTAAGCAAATTTTGGTCAATATTAGACACAAATAAAACATCATTAATAAGCTTTAATCCTATTAAATTTTCTATAGCCACTATTCCTTTGCCCTTTACAAAAATGAAATCACTATTTCTAACTTTTACTTTAGAAATGATAGTTTTATCAAGCTCTTTAAAAAGCTTTTGGTCATTGGTAATTGTGAAGCCATTATCTATCAGTTAAGAATCGTTGGAGCTGTTACTTGTAGTGAAGCATGTTGTCATAAAGGGTTGCTCCTCTTAATGTTGCCCGATTAACACATTTGCCTCTTTATGCTGTTAAGACTTGCAAATTCACTCCATGTGCCTAATATTGCCACATTTTTTGCCCTTGATATCGGGTCTCCATCAATACTTCTTTGGCAGGTGATTTGTCTTTTTGCAGTATGGGCAAGGTGGATGTGACTCATTTTTGTTGTTGTTGCTACTCTCGATGTTCTTCTTCTTATCCTTGTTTTTCTTATCTTTTCCTTCTCTTAAATTTTCTAGCTTTGTCTGAAAAGTATTCTTTACAAATTCTTCTTTTCTCATTATTTTCCTTTACTCTTGAGCCTGCAATGTATTCACTAATTATGTCAAAGATATATTCGACAAATCCTTAAATTCTTCTAATAAAGAAATTTTATATTTATACTTTTCAAGTAAAGTAACAAGAAACTTTTGAACAATTCGTTCATTAGAAAAATCTTTATCCAAGAACCTCACCTTGTTTACATTACCGACAACTTATCAGTCTTTAATGGTTTCAGTCTCCTTCATTTTCAGCATTTCAAACTCCCTGGTCAAGTTGAGCATTTCATATTTTTGATTCTCTCATTGTCCTAGTACTCCTTTTTTAAGGTAGTCCCGAATGGTCTTTACTAACTCCAAATTCATGATCCTTTTAAATATGGTCATAGACAGGCTTCAGCTTTGGACTTCTCAGTCCTCTTCTCTTTGTGGCTCTTGTCATTGTTGGATTTGTCGGCAATTATGGGATATCATAGTCTTCCTTTAAATATCTAAGGCATCAAGATAGACTATAATTCTAACAGTTCAAGCTTGATATTTATCACCGTCAAAAGCTGGTGGAGCAACATGGAAGAATAAGGTTTCAATTTCCCTTTTAGAACGTTTGTGTTTCTGAGTTTGGATTTTTGGACTCACTTAAATCATAGATCCCTTAATATCATAAGTGTTCTAGTACTAAATTGTTGGTTTTTAACATAAGAAGAAGGTAAAAATAGAAATAAAATAGCTAAAGGAAAAAGCAGATATAAAAACAAAGGTTTACCTCCTATTTGGGACAAATGAATATAAAATATAGAATTTATTCGCAAATGAATTCTCTTATTTGGATAGTTATCATGCAAATGAATTCCATGTGGAATTTATTTGCAAATGAATTCTCTTGTTTGATAATTATCATTTAAAACATGGAATTCAATTGAATTACTCATAATCATGTTTGGAACAAATCTAGAATTGAAAATTCATTTGCATCTATTTCCTA
>JAOXYD010000007.1:1095147-1106555 GCA_028565735.1 Pinacopodium congolense
TCATAATAAAGAGTCAATATCATAAATAGTGAAATGTCATACATCAAAAGTAGCAGAAGGATCAATACAAAAACAATATATAAATGTTAAGCGTCTGAAGGTGGTGGAGGAGGAAGTCTAGAGAGAATCTCTCGTAGTAAGGAGTTATGCTCGTCGGCACGACCCATCAAATGGTCCACCTTATGATGAAATGTAGAGATGGCATCCTCAACATCATAAGGAGTAGCAATAGGTGTTCAAAGGGCTCAGATGTAGGCTGAGTCGTCATAGGAGGAACAGGCACATCAGCATCAGCAGAGGGAACTGAACGTTGTCACTGATGAGGTTGAGTCATGTGACCACCAACAGTTTGAAAACCCATGTGCTTTAGAGAGTTATGATAAAAAAATGAGTATTGCTCAAAGTCATCTTCCATAGGAAGAATATGAAAATACTAGAAGATGTGGCCAAGAATCAAGGTATAGGGAATATATTGGCTTGTTTTCTTGCCTCGGATAAAATAGATCATATTATACAAGATGAATCCCCTAAGTGAATTCTCTCACCAAGCATAAAGGTAGATAAAAACTAGAGATCATCGTAGCTTAGGTCATTGTAATGATCACTAGTAGAGAGGAAATTATATTTGATGAAAAGGTGATGGAATTTTGGTATAGCACTTAGGTTTTTAACATCCTTAGGTTTTTCAATAATGTCTTCCTCATTATCTAACTCGAAAATGTTTTGAACTCTCTTTACTAAAGAGTGGGTGGCATCAAATTTGGACATACAATCATAGTGAGAGAACATCGAAGGAATGGGAATACCAAGGATTTTGTTGATTATGTCTCTCGATAGATGGATAAGAATATCTTCTACTTTGGAGTAGATAATATATTCATCATTCCCCTTAATTTCTCTAAGATTATAGAAAAATAATTTTAAAGTTATGGGATAAGTTTTAGTTGTAAGGGTAAGGATAGGCACCTAAGCTTGATTAATAAAATACTAAACCAGGCCATTTTCCTTAAAAGTATCTAGATGGGTCAGTGAAATAAAACAGTTTTCCTAGAGTTTTCTACCAAAAGGAAACAATTCTGTCCAATGTTCCCAAACTTCCCTACGCTAATACTACAATAGTAAGATGTTACTTCATTTCAGTCTCATTCCAACAGTGTCCCTGTTTGCTTTTTAGGTAGAACCTCAAGGATTGGTTCACTTATCATAGTAACACACCCCACGATAAAGGTAGATTAGATTGGGGACCTTTTTTAACAGTTTATTGGTCTCCTAAAAGTGCATTGCTTAGCTTTTACACCTTCATCTATTTAGAGGTTGCCATGGAAGGAAGTCTCTTTATCAAATCAAAACTACAGATAATTTTAGCTTTATTGCCAAGGATATAAGCTTTTTATTCCTTCTTTTTAATAGGCAAATAGGCGAATTACAAGCATTCAATGCAAGGACATAATACCCGTACGTAATATGCCCTATATAATAACCTAGCACGATTGGACAAACGAATACTGTACATTAAAGCATTGGAGTTTATGTCATGCAGACATTAGACATATATTTGCTAACAAGTAACTTTATTCTTTTCATGTCTCACCTGTCACAAGACAGCTTCATCTGCACTTGTATGGTAATTACATTTGTATTATTCAAAGTTACTCTTGCATCATCTGTAATTACGGTTTATGACAATAATCACACCATAATTTGGATAGCAATTCTAAACTTTGATAACAAATAGAATTCAAAGGTCGAAGAATACTTGAAGAGGCCGTTGATATTGGCTCTTCTACGTCTTGAAAGCATGAGGACCGACACGGTAGGAGGCGGGGTGGTGTAACACAAAGTAGAAAAGTTTAAAAGTGGCATAACATGAAAACAATAGTGGGGAAAAAAAAAACGTGAAAGCAAAGGATCATCATTGTGAAATACATATAATAAACGAGCACAGCACTTAAAGTGACCAAATTGAGACTGATAAGGAAGTTTTGTTTGAGCTCTTGGGGCTCATGTGAGGCATCAATCATGGCCACAAAGTCACATGCCTCTCATGATCGGAGCAGCTTTCTTATGTCATTCACTCTTTCTGTAATAATTGTTGATTGGTATGGACCCAATCATTATCATAGACTCTTTCAGCCATTCGATTCATAACAAACCATACCATTCCATACAATCATCATACTCAAAAAGATAAATTGGTCAATCACTCAATGGGCATTTAGCCTCTTTTTGTCTTTCAATTATTGAAGTTGAAGTGAACTTGCCCACGTTTAGTTCAGAATAAACGATTCACTTCTATAGCTATAACAATAAGAACCAGAACCATTTAATATTCTGATCGATAATATAATTGGTAATGTGATTTTCGTTTGAACGGACACTATTCTGCCGATGGCATCCTTGATCCACTGTCACTCTTTCATCAGTAGCAACATTTAGCTAGTTTGAAACATCCGTTTTAGTTGTTTTCTTAAGATATATGAGAGGAAACGTGAAACTTCTGTAAATTTTGATTATCAATGCATGTTTAGATGTCTTAGCTTGTTTTGATGTAAGAATTGAGACCATAATTGCAATTGAAAATGCACTTTCAGTTATAATACAATTAAACTTGAAAGGTTAATACGTAAAATTTTAACAAATGTGTATTAATTAAGTAAATTTAAGATACCCTAAATCATATTTCATTACTCTTACCCTACAAATTGAATTGGCAAAAAACTTTATGCCTGAATTCATTGAAATTTATTGAGAAATTATAATTTCAATTTTATGTGACACGTAAAAATTAATTCTTATTGAATAATGTTAAGAATAATTTGAATTTTACTGTGGCTCTCAAAGGCAATGCAATGTTTACCTCTTAAATAAAATGTTCAACAAAAAATACATGGTAAAATAAAATAGTGGAATAACTAGATCTCTCTCTGGCCCATATCGTAAAAGGAACCTTTTCCAGAAGAATCACTAACCCTAAAACACATTAATTGAATAATTTACAATAGGATAGGGTGAAAAGCTGGTGATAAAGTCAACCATTTTGGTGCAATTAAATTCGGCCTACCAAATTTATGAGCTAAAGTGCCTGGAGTTAGTAGAAGGCATGCCTGTACACGCTGACACTACTCTTTATTACCTTTAGAAACTTTACCTATTAAATTATTAATGCCTATCTAACTAGAAAGTGTATACTAGCTATAGCATTAATCAGAATGTACTCGCTATAGCATTAATCAGACTTCCGCCACCAAATAAATAAATGGCGTATGCTAATGCTCAATGTTATTATCATCTTTTGCTCATATAGCAAGCGAGGAGGTGCATTTTCGTTAGTCTCTTGCATGCCTTTTCTGTCAATCAAGAAATTCAGAGCAAATTTGTAGGCTATCCGCACTACTATCTGACTTTTAGGAATCCTCTTTATGAATGTAATTAATTTCATCAATTATAATGCAAACTTTTTTCTTTCAAATAATTGTATACATATATAATCTTGTTTGGTATCCTTGCAGTTTTTTATTTTGGTTTCTTGTTTTTTAAAACACAGAAATCAATAAAAATAGTACAAAAACTGAAAAAAAACATCATATTAATATAGAACAAAAATCTAAAAAATAACAAAAAAATTAATAAAAATATCACATAAACTAATACACATACATAAAAATAAAAAATTAAAACAGAAACGAAAAGTGATACCCAACGTGTT
This sequence comes from Pinacopodium congolense, assembly GCA_028565735.1. Classification (NCBI taxonomy): domain Eukaryota; kingdom Viridiplantae; phylum Streptophyta; class Magnoliopsida; order Malpighiales; family Erythroxylaceae; genus Pinacopodium; species Pinacopodium congolense. Next base: position 1,098,854 of record JAOXYD010000007.1, read on the forward strand.
CTTTGATTTCGATTTTCATTTTATGTATGAAGAGGAGGTGGGGTAAAGTTTGTAGGAGGAATGGTGGATATCCATACCAAATCCTCTGTACATGAATGTTTTACGCTTGAATTGTCAATTCCAGGGCCTCTCCTGATGGTGATGGGCAAAACCAGAGATATTTAATTCATGTTAAATCTCCTATAATACCTATACTGTATACTGCATACCAAGTGAATTGATTAACAAATTAAGACTTTGTATCTCATTAGATAGGTGGATTTGTTTCTTATGTGGAGACCAAATTGTTGGTAAGATAGATAACAATGAAGAATTGAAATGATATGGAGTAAGTGTTGTCACTGCTAGAGGCCACCATCCTGTGTTATCAAGAAGAATTACATTCACTATAATGGAGTTTGTTTCTTTCTTTGCATTAGGTTTGTAATCGTAAAATCAGAAAATAGGTTACTGGACATGTAATATAAGATGTTGTTTACTTCTGTTTTTGTTTTTAGTTTTGATTTTTTATTTTTTAAAATACAAAAATCGATAAAGAAAATACACTAATACAATATAAAAATCGAAAAAAAAAACAATTACCAATACAAAAATACAACAATTACAACACAAAACCACAACTCATAACCCAATTAAACATCTCAAACATCTTCGTCATGATATTTCTTCAGCAAAGAAAGAAAAAAAAGTTACTTCAAAAAAAGAAAGAAGTTTGATAATTTCATTTCGCTTCGTTTATAAACTTAACTTAAGATTAAAAAAATTAACAAAATAAGTTGACTCAAATTAAAAAATAATGATAAATATTGAAGAAAACCGTCCCTTTCTTGTTTCACTGGAAAACGTAGGTGAAAGGAACGAATCAAGGGCTCGCGATCCAAGATAATAAAATATTTGTCTCACTTACCTAAATATTCTGATAGTGGTGAGAGAGGGTCGATAGAGAGAGAATTATGTGTTTGAATGCAATTTATGATGAAAGATAGAACGAATTGCAAGAAAGAAAGAAAGAGAAGAAGAAAAAGAAGAAAAGAGGCAAAGTTGTTATTGTTGTTAGCACTGACTGCATGCCGTGTCCCACTCCTACATTTAGCATTTATATCTTTGACAGCTTATACAGCAACCAAGTTCATGTTCTGTCATTATACCTCGCGCTCCCTCCCTTTTATTTACTTTAGCCAACTTGCAACCCTAAAGTAAAAAAGGTAAAAGCTGAGGCATCTCATCTCATGTGCACGTATATCTATCTATCTATCTATATATATTTTTATATATTAAAAATCATAAACGATTGTCCAAAAATGATAATTTTAAAGTTTAAAGGGCACTTGTAAAATGTAGACTCAAAATTTTAATATAAAATTTAAGATATTAGATTATATATTTTCTTTATTTATCTATTTTCTATATGAGACCTATTTATATTTTTAATAGTTTTTCCCTCGTATTAGATATTATTATTTTACATTTCAAACTAATTACACTGATAATAGAACTTTTAGTTAGATAATTCAAATTTTATTTTATATTTTGAACCAAACTTTCTGACTAACGATTAATCATCTATCATATTATATTTTCCAAATCTATTGTATTTGCAAGTATATTGTATCCATAAAAGTTGACTTCAAATTACATTTTACTTGAACATTTCACTCAATTAGATATTCTAACACATTCTATTTAAATTTTTGTTAATGTTTGAATACTACGTTTTTTAACGTGGTCTTATACCATATTTAGTTTAAAAACTTCAGAGAAAAACCTATTGGCTTCATTGATGAGCCGCATATAAGTTGGCGTACATTTTGACTTGAGATACAAATGGAATATCGCGATGATAGAGTTGTATTATAGACTATAGCTGCAAATGAAAACTCTCATAGAGTATTTACCTTCAAAGCGTAAATTAAAAGGAAAAGATAACGATCTCCTCAATGACCATGTGTAATTAAGGTAGAGGATATTGAATACAAAGTGAAAAAGGTAACTGATGGTAGTTAAAGAGGATTGGAGAAGTTATTTGGCGTAAATTCCTTCATTCGGAATGCAAACTGCGTTCACATGCTGTCTCATGAGCACATCAATTTGGGTGCATGTCTTTCTGTCTGTCTGTCTGTCGTACAGTGACAACTGATATGCGCATGCGTTCACAGGAATCATTGAGGGACCCGACCCTAGGCCCAATATTTCAGAAATTCATATTCCCACGGCCAAAATTAGTTAGGATGAGGGTAAATATTGTAGCTTTTGGATAATTCAATAATAATTATTGTGTTTCCTTTTTTTTTTAAGGAAAAAAAAGAAGAAGAAGAAGGCGTGCATTTAAGGTTGGGTACTCGGGTTCTGATGAGTAAGTTGAGGACAGAAGGTTTAAACATGTGTTGGATATTTCCCGAAAGGAAAAACTAGGGAAAGCTCCTTCAATCATGCAAATGGTAGGTCCAGTACTTTCACCGCCGGTGAGTGATGACTACGACCTCACAAGTGGAGCAAGAGGGGCGGTCATTGTCTCCACTCTCACCCAGGAAATTGTACCGCTCGTTCTTCTCTTTTTCTTTTTTCTAACATTCTAGTATTCTTCCTAACAAGAGTGAGTCAATGTTTAATACCTGATTAAACAACTACTTTCTTATTCAAACAATCCCAAGCTTTTTGGAAGCAACACTGTTATGTATCTAAACAATGATATATCGTAACAGGCATGCTTATTGCTACGAAGAATCGGAATATTTTTCATATATCAACCAATGAGGTCACTGCTTAGGTAATCACATAATTTTCTCTCTTTTCTTTCTGGTTTTTAATTTTAGGGAGGGATGCCTTTGTGATTGTGAAAGTCGTGGGGAAATCCTGATTGTAATCCTGTGGAAAGTGATATATTTCTTTTTTCTTTTTCCATTCATTAATAGGCAGCCAATTGCCTTTTTCTTTCTTTTTTTTTTTCTGAACCTTTCCATTATGAGCTGTACTTGTCATTGTGCGTGGAACAACCGTTGCAAGACCAACGAAGACTAAAGACAATGCTTGCTTGCTCGCTGGAGCTTTCTAGTTCATACAAGTTGCTCCACTTGCTTCCCTCCTTCTAGATCTTCTAATTAGTTGCCAGAAAACGTATTTTCTTAAATTACTAAGTAAATTACTACAAAATTTATGTACTGATAAACTGTCAAAATCTACATCTAATATAAAATTTATGCATTGACTAGGAAAAACTAAAAGGAAACTTAAGAAATTAAGAAAATCTTAAGAACAAAATGAATGAAAATTGGACATTTTAATACAAGACGATAAAATTTCTGGTACAATAGTTTCGTCGGCATCACTATATGTCTTGAAGTACATATATATTTTTGTGCATGTTTTGCGTATATATACTAAAAATATGGAATTAATTTAGAACAGGTTATACATGTGAATTATTTACAGGTAAATTTTGTCATGTATGATTTTTTTTTTAAGCAAGATAAAAAATACAAATAAGCACCTCATGTTTTGCGTGTATATTCTAAAAATATGGAATTAATTTAGAGCGGGTTATACATAGAGAATTATTTACAAAATATAGTGTATAGTTTGTAAGAATTTAACAGTAGTTAATCGGTGTTGGTTGAACAATTGAACTATACGTTTGCCTTTAAATTAAAAAAAAAAAGAAAGAAAGAAAGAAAGAAAAAGAAAGTTCTACGTTTGCCTGGTTTCAGTGAAGTCATGTACAGCCAACCTAACTCCCGAAAGTTTGGATGAACCTTGAAATTCACTTAAAACCCAACGAAATGTATTTTGGGGCTTTGATACTAAAGTCAAAGTGCGATATTCGACCAATATTGCTCACGGCCACTTGCCAAAGCAGGTTCTAGAACAAATACTAGTTATTGGAAGAAATTATCTGCTGACGACGGGTGATCATATGATGAACAGTAATTGTTTTCTCAATCCTGCCAATTTTGAAAGGATGCTATGACTTATTTGGTTTCATTGTAATTATCATAGAAATTTGACACAGTTAACACGTAAAATAAAGGTCTATGGTATGAAATTTGCAGGATTTGAAATTTGTTAGCTACTCTCAGAATTGAAGGTTTGTGAAACTTTCGAAATTTATTATAAAAAAAGCAATTTCATCAAATTAAAATTAAATATTGTATTATGTTAAATTTCGAAAATAAAAAAATGCAATTTCATCAAGAACTGTATAAGTTTGAATATATAAATAATGAGTCTTTTATTATTTATACATCATTTTTTTTCTTCTCTTCATTTTCTATATGGGACTTATTTATTCTTTTATAGTCTCCTTTTATGTTAGATATTTAGGTTATAGAGTCTCCTCTCATGTTAGATATCCATGTTCTGCTACACTTTAGAAGCCATAAAAAAAAATCTATAATTTTCCATCTCTATAAAATAATATCTAAAATTGAAAAAATAGGTACGTTCAAATAAATAAATTGGAGCTTGTTTTAAGGAAGTATTAAGGAATATAATTTCATGATAATAAAAAATTATTATCTAAATTGTCAAACTCTAATTTAGGGCATGTCCAATGCATGAATTAGAGGGTGGGTGTATACAAATCAAATTAAGCTAATATCACATAAATTAATAATGATATTATATAGAATAATGGTATTTGAATTTGATCAGGAAGAAGAAAGTGCTGATCAAGGGATAATACCTTGGTGGTTATCATTGTAGCTGCAGCTGTCCCAGAATCTCCAGAGGTCTTGAAATTAGCTAAATCTTTCCAAGCTGAAGTTTATTTATACATTTGTGGAAGGAACCTGATTCAATGGAGGTCATTTCAACTATTTTCGTCTCGAAAGCTTATTGGAGGTAATGTTGAGGCAAATTAAGCAAGAATGTTTGTATACAGAGTTTGTAAGCTCCTTAGGCCCAAATAACACTCTCTACCCACCCAAAACAATGCTCCACGCCGATCTCCATCATTGTCTGCTGCAACTTCTCCAAGCCTGCTGCTCAAAAAACATTCGCTCTCTTAGCGCATTAAAGCATCTGCATGCACTAGCCATCACACTTGGTCCCAATTCATACCAACCCACCTTTCTACACAACAATATCATTCATCTTTACTCGTTACTTCATGAATTACCAATGGCACACAAGGCGTTTGTATATATGCCGCAGAAAAACTTAGTTTCGTACAACACAATGATAAGTTCTTACAGTAAACACAATTGCTTTGCCGAAGCATGGGGTTGTTTTCGTGAGATGATGAGTTGCGGCTTCAGACCAAACGAGTTTACTTTTGGTGGGTTACTATCATGTGCTTCCATGAGTCTTTTTGGTGGGGCTTTGTTGCAGGCATTGACATTAAAAAATGGGTTGTTTCCTGATGATGTTTTTGTGGGTACTGCGTTGCTGAGTCTGTTTGGCAAGTGTGGACGGTTTGATGAGGCGTTGCGTGTTTTTGAGCTGATGCCCAATAGGAGTTTGGTTACATGGAATTCAATGATATCTTTATTTGGTTGTCATGGATTCGTGGAAGATTGCATACTTTTGTTTCGTGAGCTTGCAAGAGAAAAAGTTCCATTATCTGAAGCCACTTTTGTGGGCGTTTTGTCTGGAGTAGCCTGCGAGCTAGATTTGGAACTAGGAGAACAAGTGCATAGTTTTATTGTTAAAACCGGGTTTGATTGTGAACTTTCGGTTGTCAATTCTATTGTCAATATGTATGCAAATTGTGCAAGCATAGACCTTGCAGAAAAAACATTTGAGTTTATATTTCCTAGGGACCTGGTGACATGGAATACAATGATTGGTGCATATGCTAAAAGTAAGAAGCCTGGAAACGCATTGCAACTATTTCTGAAGATGTCAGAGGATACAATCGTCCCTAATCAGGCAACATTTGTTAGTGTAATTAATTCCCTTACCAGTTTAGTAATACCCATGTATGGAGAATGGATTCATGCTAAAGTAATCTTAAGTGCTTTCCAAAGTGATGTTTACGTCGGTAGCGCTCTAGTGGGCTATTATGCAAAATGGAGCAAGTTGGATGATGCCTATTCCTGTTTTCTTGATATAAATGAGAAGAATGTGGTATCTTGGAATACACTAATTCTTGGTTACGCTAATAATTGCTCTTCTTTTTGCATCGTGTTGCTTCGTGAAATGCTTCGATTTGGTTACTGCCCCAATGAGTTTTCATTTTCTGCTGCTCTTAAATCATCACCTATATCAGAATTACAGCAGCTTCATTGTCAGGTTGTAAGATTGGGCCATGACAGCAATGCATATGTTTTGAGCTCCCTTATTACCTCCTACGGTAGAAATGATTGCTTAACCGAAGCATTGGCCTTTATTACAGCTTCTGAAACCCCTCTTGCTACTGTTCCTTCTAACAACATTGCTGGAATTTATAACAGATCAGGTGAGTACCTTGAAACATTGAAGTTGCTTTCTCAACTTGAAAAGCCAGATGTAGTATCATGGAACATTGCCATTGCTGCTTGTGCACGGAATTGTAATTATGAAGAGGTTTTAGGGCTGTTTAAACACATGCTTATGGATCGAATACCTGCAGATTCGTACACATATGTAAGCATTCTAAGTATTTGCACAAATCTTTGTTACGTAGCACTAGGCAGTTCCATTCATGGCCTTCTGATAAAGACTTGTTTTACTTATTGGGATGTGTTCGTCTGTAATATGTTGATAAACATGTACGGGAAATGTGGGAGCCATGAAAGTTCTATAAGAATATTTAGCTATATGAAGGACAGAAACCTCATCACTTGGACAACTTTGGTGTCAGCTCTTGCAATCAATGGTTGTGCCCAAGAGGCATTAATCATTTTCAACAAGATGGCAATTTCAGGTTTCAGACCTGATAAGGTTGCTTTTCTAGCTGCTCTTACAGCATGTCAACACGGAGGCCTAGTAAGAGAAGGTTTGGAGTTGCTTGAGAAAATGGAAAGTTATGGAATCAAACCAGAAATGGACCATTATCAGCGTATTGTGGACTTATTGGCTAGGTCTGGGCATCTTAGGAAAGCAGAGAAGCTGGTAACTGCGATGCCTTTTCCCCCAAATGCCATAATATGGCGTAGTTTCCTTGAAGGCTGTCGTAGAAACATAAATACATAGTACTCTACTGTGACAGGGAGACATTTAACTAAAGATCTGCTCGAAGATAAAGTCCCTGAATTCGCGATAGGAGTTCATGGTTCATATAGGTCACCACTTCAAGTCACTGACAGCTATCTCTCTGGTTATGTGCTCCTATACGAACAAAAGGTATTGTGCCCTGATTTAGAACAAAAGGTATGAACTAAAACAATCATGACTTTTTTTTTAATTCCACAATCATGATTTTTTTTTTCCCTTCTAATTCCTTACTGATTTTGTTCTTAGATGAAGGCGCAAAAACAGTACGTTGGTGTTGAGGGATGAGACTTGAGGGAATGACATGTTTGGCATTTTCCTCCATGCCAAGGGTCATGAAGGCCCATCCGCATCGTAACATATATATGACAACCTAGAGGTTGTATAACTTCCCTTGTGCATGGGACAACTTTGGCAATAACTTGCTGAAACACACGAAGCTCGGTGCTTCCAAAACCTTCTGCAATTCATAGCACAATAATTCACTACAACTATACCCCAAGAATAAAAATTCAAGTGTACTTTACTAAAATTTCCTCCCCCTACACTTAAATTGAACATTATCCCTAATGTT
>JAOXYD010000007.1:1158929-1175379 GCA_028565735.1 Pinacopodium congolense
CTAGCTTTCTTATACCAAACAGGTTATACTAAAGTACATGAGGGTGGGGAGGCATGAGGATGGGGAGGCCTCAACCACTTATAAGTCAAGGCATTTATATAAGTTTTTAAAGTACTAGCCAACCATTCCAGTTTATCATTCTGAGAGTTATTTGGTAAGTAAGGCATTGAGTCAGAAGAAAAACTCCAAATAGTCTCATTAGAAGTTAAGATCCAATTCTAAGTATTGTCTCTAATAATCTCAAAGACTTTAGCTTCCACAAGCAAGTCAAAACCATTTATCAATTGAGGATTTGTGAGATCCTTGAGGATTCCTCGAGGATGCCATAGATCCTACCACATAAAAGTAGAAACTCTATTTTCATTCTTGATTCTGAATTGGTTCCTAATAAAATCCCTAACTTGTAACAATCTCCTCTAACTCTAGGAGTTGTCACTTTTAACTGTAGCGTTGAAAAGATTTTTCCTCCTAAGGATAATGGTGTTAACCACTTAACCTAAAGAGCCTCTATATCATTAAAAAAAAAAATCCAAACTCTCTTCCATAATAGAGCTTTATTCTAAGTTTTAATGTATTTTATACCTAAGCTGCCTTCTTGTTTAGATCGACAAAGATAACTCCATTTAACCTTAGCTAAATGGTTAGAGTTAGTCACTCCAGATCAGAGAAAATTAAGCAATTTATTTTCAATATCTTTGATGATAGAGGAAGGGAGGAAAAGTGGATAGACCAATAAACTTGAAAAGTAGATAACACATAATTTACAAGCTAAAGTCTCCGAGCATAAGAAAGAGACCTATTGGTCTACTTCTTCAACCTAACATCTATTTCATCCAGTAAAGGAGTACATTCTTTTTTGGAAAGTCTACCAGAAAAGAAAGGGAGATGAAGATACTTAATCAGAAGTTGATCTGGGCTAATGCCAGTAAGATTTATGATATCTTGTTCAAGGTTAGCTGTTAATCTAGGTTAATGCCAGTGAGATTTGTAATATCTTATTCAAGGTTAGCTGACTCTTTAGATAAAAAGAATGAATTTTTATACAGATTCATCTCAATACTAGAAAGAATAAAAAATAGATTCATACCATCAAACATAATTGCAATCAATTGATTATCAACATGGTAGAATAACAGAAGATTATTAGAAAATAAAAAATGAGACAGTTTAAGTTTGGAGCACCATTTAAAGGTTGGTACCATTTCCAATTCACTATGAGATCCATACTTTAAGCTCAAATTCTTAAAAGAATATAATTATCTCATATTATGCAAATCAACTTATATTTTGATATATTAAAGTAAAGGCTTTCTTTTTTTAAAAGAAAAATAAGGATAAGAGTAAAAGAAATAATATGTTCTTTTGTTTCACAAAATTCAATATAAAGAAAATATGCTTGTATGAAGTTTAAAAAGGATTTTTTAGTTAACCTTTAAATATATAATAATTAACTATAAATTGATTTTTAAATATTTTTGTAATTGTGTTGACTAAGACATATTACTTGATAGTTCAAAAACTTTAAAAGGAAATTTTGAATTTTTGAAGGAAAAGCTAATAGAAGAGATATGTTATTATTAGAATTTGAAAATATTATGCAATATAAATATCTATATGAAAGAGATGAAGGTCATATATTGTAGTATACAATTAGCATAGGTAACTAGATTGAAATTGATAATTCCTCACTTTAGTCTTTATACTTCTTAGAATTTCTCAATCAAATCCTTCAAATTGATATAAGAGGAAATGGACAAGTGAGGTTTAGTACACAAGGCATCACGAGACCAATACATGGACCATTTTATATTAATTTATAATACTAACATGATAACTATATAAATGACATATCAATTTCATAGTAATATAACTTCATTTGATTGAATGTACTTTGTCACTATCTCTTTAAAACTAGACTTATCTTGTTAAATAGGTGCATTGATTCTAAACCTAGGTGACTATTTTGAATTATAAGTATTAGAAAATACATTCCCTTATTGTCTATTAAAATTCCTCTCGTGTTGTACTCGTTCAGACTTTTGCATAAAGGGACTACCAGCTTAACATTTTATAGATGTATGGGAGTTACCTTTACAACTATCCTACACTAATTAAAATCTAATCACACTACTACCAACTGCTTTCTAGACTATTCAGTTTCTTGATTAAGACCTCTATTTGGGCTATTAAAACTACAGTATAGTTAATTACATAAGTTCTATGAGATCTCCTAGAGCTTCTCTCAAAATAGTGCTAGAAATAATTAGTTTCCATTTCTTTAATTAGCTTGTATGCTTAATCTAGCATTTTGCGTATTAGATTACCTCCGAAAATTGCATCTATGGTTTTACAAGTAGAAAGGATTGCTCTAATATAAAAGATATTGGCTTGTTGCTAAATATTGAACTCTTGACTTGGGTATTTAGCTAGCATTTCTCTAAATATCTTCCAAGCATTGTATAGACTCCTATTATCATACTAAACAAAATATGTTATCTTGACTTTCATTTTAACTATTTTAGTAGGAGGAAAAAACTTAGTAAGAAATAAACCGTTGCTAGGGATTTGGCATCTGTTAATTGTTATTTCTTTTGTTGTTTTTCCTTTTGTTTTGATGATCTTTTGTCATCTTTGGTCTTTATTTGTTTCTGTTTCATAAATTTTTTTAGTCATGGCTTATTTTCAGCATTCTTTTTATTCAGATCCTTCTTACATTGATTCTTATATTGGTGATGAGCTTGAGTTAGTTGATATCTCAAAGTTAGAACACCAGATAACAAATCGTGCATCCTTAGTCGAGCAAGTAGTGACATATACAGTTGACATTGAGGTATATGATTTTTTTTATTTTTAGGTCATTCTATTGATATGTGTCCTTCCTTGTAGGCTCAACAACAGTTCTGTATAACTAAAAGTTTCTAAGAAGATCAACAGAGATGGTATGATCCTTACACTCAAGATTCAAAGTTTGAGGATCATACTTACCTTTCAAATGGGAGCTACCAGCATGAATTTAGTTCTCCACCGCCATGCTATCAAAGCGAGCCACATTGGTCCCATCTCCGACATTGCCATCACAAACTAATAGGATGCCATTGAAGTAGTTAGTAAAGAGCCTGGCTACAAGCACTTTTCAATTTCAACAGGAAACGATGAGTGGCTTGAAGGACTTGGAAGATCAAGTAAGCCAATTGGCCGAAGTGATTGCAAGCCTAGAAGCCTAAGTTGATACAAGCATTCCTAACCGATCATAGAAATACCATGGCGAGGCGATATGTGACATTTTACCAGAGGATGGAGAATAGAAAGAGCAGGAGGAGCTCGTTGAGGACAAGGAGTTGTGCCTGGAAGTGAAGGATGATGACACACCTCCCCAGGTGAGTGATACTACCTTTTGTATTGCTGATTATATTTCTATTCCTTTCCTTAATAGGTTTTAAGAGACAGATGAAGAGAAAGAAGAGGAGGAAGAAGTGATGACAAGTGAGCTTGAATAGGTAGGAAGATCAAGAAAGAGAGGAGTTGAAGTAGGTTGAATGCTTGAAGGAGTTATGTGTCAGCGATCCAGAGTTCGAGGATGATGTACAAGATGGAGAGCCTCCACCTTTATCGATTACACCAGTCGAGGGCTCATTTTAGGAGAGGGGCGATGCCCAAAAAAGGGAGTAGACAATGGAATATGATGATGAAGCAATTTAGTTCCACCTCCTCGAAGTCTTGAGGCATCGTGCTGATTAGGAGCCTACTTCATGGGAAGTTGCTTCAAGTTCCCCACAGAGTTTGAGCATGCTACCTGTCAGACTCCATTATCCGTTCGATAATAAATATCATTGATATGACAAGGGTCCAGCTTATAACCTAAAATAAGCTCTTGATGGGAAGCACCCCACCCGTATCCCTTTCTTCTGTTTGTTTTTGCTGTTTTGTACATATATTTTGGTTGTTTGCTTTGCTTTTTTTCTTTAGTTTATTTTGTTTGTAGGCGTTCGAGGGGGAAGCTACAATCTTTCATTTCTCAGCTACAATCTTTCATTTCAGGCTGCATATGGCCCAAATGATCCCGGGGAGTCCTTCTGTTCCTATCCCTATTTTGTACTTTTACTATTTTTTAAGATATTGGGGACAATGTCTCATTTAAGTGTGGGGGTGGGGCATTCAAAATTTTTATTTAGATTTTTTCTGCACTTGAGCTATAATGATTATTATACCATGCTATTCTGTCATAGTAGTTGGATTGAGATTAGGTTGTATGTTTGAATTTAGATTAGGTAGCTTAAGTAAAAGGAGAATCATGATGATTGACTAAAGTAGTTGGTTGCATGAGTTTACTCAGAAATTGATGCTTGAGTGATTAGGTAATATATAGAAACATGATGGATTTTCAATTAAGTCTATGTGAGGAAATGAGCCTATATGACTCCATTCCAAAATCATTTCATTTCCCTTTGTGTTTGATACTTCCTTAGGTGATTACCTTCAAAACTTGCTTTGAACCGATTTAAATCTACTTGATGCATGTTATTTGGAAATCATTAAGGCCCTCTTCTTTTAACCCTTAGCTTAAATGACCTACCTATGTCATTATCTCTTGCAAACCCCTTTTAGCCTTTACCTTTTTATTTGCAAAGTACACACCTTAAAACCCAAAACCCTATTAGCCTTACCTAATCATAAGTATAATGAAGTGCTAAGTGAGCATTTGGTCTATAGTTTGGGACTTTTGAACTTATATATTATTTTGAGATCATTTGAGATGGTTCTTTACTTATGTTTTGTATATATTTGCTGCTATTGTCTTTTTATTTTTGGATTATGATTCAAATGAAAAAAAAGACAAGAAAAAAAGAAGAAAAAAGAAAAGAAAGAAAACATAAAATCAAACATAGCAGCAGTAGTAGGTAATGAGTAATCCATTGTATTTATATGCATATCTCAAAATTCATATTTAGTTGTCCCTCTATTGTGAATCCTTGTGAGATAACCCTCAAACCTTTATACCTTACTTGATCCCAAACCCCATTACAACCCTGAAACAAAATCCTTTTGATTCATTTTAGCATGTCATCAGTGTGGAAGAGAATTGGTGTATTTACAAGCCTATAGTAGTGTGATTTCTTATAGGAAGTCTTGAGCGAAACACTAACCCTTATGCACTTGAGTGAAATGAGTGACTCTTATGAGGAAAATCCATTGTAAGTTTATGCTTGCCTTTGAATGATAGTATCATAAGTTGAGTTTGTTTATGTGTATTGATGAAAAATAGTTATGATATCTGTAGTAACTTAACATTCGAGTTGGCCAAAATTTGAATGATTATATGCACTCGATTTTCTTTGAAAACAAATTTATAGAATATGTTGGTTGTGTTTAAATTGCTTGAGGACAAGTAATAGTTTAAGTGTGCGGATATTTAATAGGAATGGATTTTATTATATTTTTATATATTATTTCATTTGAATTCATTCATATTTTTGTGTTTAATTGCTCATTTTGTGTTGCTACTAATTTTACATGTAGATTTAATAATAGAATATAAAATTTAGATCAATGCATGAAGAATTTAAAGTAAATTGGAGCATAAGAAGGTTGTCCAAATGACAACTATTAGGAACTAGGAGAGCTGTCCAAAATGCAGCAAAAGGACTTGGAAAGGAAGAAATAAATGGTAGCATATTGGCAACACATATGAAGCCTTTCTTTCCATTCAAAACACAACTCTCCCTTGCATCATACGGTAGTTGAATGAACACTGAGAGAGGAGCAAAAGAGCAATAGATTTCTACTTGAAATGCAGCTCATATGTGCAGCCTTCTTTGATCAAAAAGCAATGGTGACAACGTCTCCAGAGGCATTAAACAACAACACTTTGGTGAGCTAAAGTAGGCAAAAAAAAGACAGCAAATGACATTTAAAAATGTAACACATGAAGGCCTTGCTTGAGAGTCAAAATGGTAGTGCAGAAGGGGCATTTTAGCTTTGGCAGGAGACAAGCTTCTAAGCTTTGGTGGACACGTAACCCTAGGGGAGAAAGCTTTAAAAGTTTTCTTTACTAAAGGTGATCGAGCATATATAAAAGGAGTGGTTCAGGTTATAGTGAGGTTAAATAGAAAAGAAGGGGACCATTTACTGGTTTTTTTTTTTGTTCTAATAATAACTCTAAGAGCTCAATCTTCTATTCTTGTTGCCATACAAACAAGGGAAGCAAGTGATCAAGTAGATATGATTATGGCTAGATGGTAGTATGATACAAGTCTGCCATTTAATGTTTCTCAATCACGTTATCAACATATAGTGGATGCCATTGCCTCTTATGGTTTAGGATATAAGGCTCCTTTAATGCATGACTAAACTTCTTGTTAAGTCTGTTGCTGAGATGAGATAGTATTTGGAAGAAAGAAAGGATGACTTGGGCTGTTTATGGGTGTTCTATCATATGTAATGGTTAGACTAGTCAGAATCAAGAGATTTACATTAATTTCTTGTTTTATTTTATCAAAGGAACTATATTTTGTGAATTCAGTTAATACATCTAGTATAATTAGGAATACTGATTATCTATTTCATCTTTTTGATGAAGTGGTAAATAAGTTAAGCTTAAGAATATTATTCAATTTATCACTGATAAGGATGTAGCTTACAAATTAGTTATGAGGAGGCTGCAGAATATGTATAACCTTTTCTTTTAGACTCCATATGTTACTTATTATATCGATTTGATGTTGAAAGATTTCGGAGATAACAAACATTTTTACTATAATAAAAGTAAAGAAGGTAACCAGATTTATTTATAATTGTACATAGGTGTTGAACTTGATAAGGAGGGAGTTTACTGGTGGAAAGAGATTATGTCTCCTTATGGTTACCATATTTACTATTAACTTTCTTATACTACAGAGTTTTGTATTATTAAAGAAGGAGTTGCAACAGATGTTTACTAATGATAGATGGGTAGCTTCTCAGCATGCTAGGTCTAATGCTAGATTGAAGGTTATTTCCATTATTACTGAGGAGAGGAAGTATTGGTCCAACTATCAATTTGTAGTTAAATCTTGTGAACTTTTTATTATAGTGCTTCGTCTATTAGATAATAATGATAAGTTGACAATGTGATATTTTTATGATGCCATATAGTTAACAAAAGAAGTTATAAATGTCAATTTGAAGAACAAACCTATACGGTACACTCCTTTCTTATCTATCATTCATGATATATGAGAAAACTAGCCATACACTCCTTTATTGGCTATTAGAGCATTTCTCAATCTAAGTGTCTACTTTTCGTACGATTATGAGAATAGAGTTAAAGTTAACAGGGGGGATGCTAAAAATTATCTTCACTATTGATGATTATGAGATAATGTAAGACCTCCTCAATCATAAATAGTAGCATATAAGGAAGCTACTAGTGATTTCGTGTTACTTGTAGTAATACAACAAAGAGAAAAGTTTAATTAAGGTATATATTTCTTTAATCTTGTTATTTATTTACAATTAATCATTACTTCATTTTATTTATTAGATTCTTTCTTTGTCTTACAGTTACTTAGTGGGACCAATCTAGCAATGATATTCTAGAATTACGCAGGTTTGCAATTCATATATTAAGTCAGTGTGTGAATTGCAACTAGATGTGAAAGAAATTGAGCATGTTCAAGTTCATCCATTTAAAGAAGAGGAATATACTGGAGCATAAAAGGTTGAATAATTTGATCTACATTAAATACAACTTGAAGATTTGAAAGAGGTATGTTATTGTTATTGTTATTATTATGTTCAATATTATTTCTAGAATCTCGTTAGTAATTTGATTTTATTTGTTTACTATGACTCTGAATAGAACAATTAATGACGATAATTATATTTCTTTATATCATATTAATACTTTGGCTACTTGAATATCTGAAGAGTTAAGTCTTCTAAATGAGAGTGACTTGCAAGGATATGTTGATATTTATTGGGATAATGTTGATATGTCATTTATTGAGATGAGATTGGATGAGGGTAGTGATAAGGTTCTTCTTCCTTATAAGAATTTTATAGTAGATGATAAGTGGATCCAGTTTGATTTTAGTGATTAACGCCCCGAATAATGAATATTCATGTATTTTAAGGCTATTCTCCTATTTTTTTAATAGTATTTGATGTATATGTTAAATTTTATATATACTAATTGTTACTTTTTTTTAGGCTTCAAGTTTAATTTGTGGAGTTCCTATATTAAGTACTAATGTTAGTTGTTGTGTTTTTTGTTCCATATATTATTTTTTGTATGATATTTGGATATAGTTGATTATAATTTCATTATTGGAGATTATTACTTGATGATACTCTGATTTATTAATATTCAGTGATTTGTATCTATGTTTCTATTGTTTTTGTTATAATAATTTAGATTCATATTTATTTGAGAAATAAATGAAAATTAATATTAATATGAACGAAGAAAATAGTTGTTTGTTGTATACGTTATTATTTCATGATATTTTGATGTATTGATATTAAGTTATGATGGTTTGATAATTATTATTTTGATTATATTAATTTATATTGTAATTTATTTGAAAACTATGTACAAATTGATATTAATAGATATAAATATTATATAGAAATTGTATTACATTTATTGTATTAATTGAATATTTAAAACATGTTAAAATTATATTTATATAAGATACATAATATATACAGAGACTATTTTGTAGATTTTATAAAATTCAGATACTATTTTATAATTTTAAAAAATTGAACGATATTGATATAGTACTATTTCAAGAACAAAACTGATACTAGTATGATACCAATTTTTAAAATATTTCTTGTAGCTTTCAAAATTTTGAGATGGCCAAAATAATATTTTAACTTTCTTTAACCTTAAATTTTTAAAATAAAAATTTAAAATTTCAATTTAAAACTCTAAAATTCTAAACTCATGTTAAAAATAACCGCCCCTTCTTATAAAATGTTATTTCTATTTTCAAATTAGGAATCGCCATTATGGCTCCCTTCTGTCTTGGAGACCATTTTCTTTAAATAAAAAAGCAGCCTATACTAGAATGGGCGAGGTGTGGGTTTCTTTCCCTAAACCCTCGTAGGCTTCTTTAAACTTAAGCTTACTGTCCGTGCTCATCTACCAATCTCCAGCAAAGTTTCTATAGGGTACTGTTAATCATTCGGTTCGCTCCCGTTTCATCTGTTTATTAGTTTTCTTTTGTCTTTGTTTTCATCTTAACATTGTTACATTCCTTTTATATGAATTCCTACATTATCTGTTTGATCTCTTGCATACCAGTGTATAATGCCTTTGCAATTTATCATAAAGATAGGGCACACCATATTGGAAGTTTATCCTCCTTAGCTGAAGGAAGGATGTAAACTATGTTTTTGCTCCTTAAACTGCTGAGTTTCCTGTGTGGAGATCCTTTTCGTAACGACTTAATAAATCAGTTTTGAAATTTGGGAAAAATGAAAAGGGGTTAGTTTTGAATTTGAAGGACTTTCTTGAAGGATTATTGTTTCTTGATGTATTAGCCCAACAGTTTCTATCTCAAGACCCCTCATTTCTGTCTTCTCACATTAGTTTCGAAACAGGCGCATAATTTCTCAAATGGCGTACGTTCAATTTGGCCGAAATGCCTTGAGGAAAATTGTTCAAGAAAGCAAAGTTAAAAGCTTTGATTGTCCTTTACAGCAACTACTATATGCTTGTCAAGGAGTTCGATACAGAAAGTTGGAAGTTATTCTCACAAGGGTAAGCTTTGGGTCATGGATATGATTCTTGTGAATTATTTGTGCGATCTGTTGTTAATAATTGATTGATGTTCTTGCAGAACATAGAGAAACTTGGGAAAGCAGGCCAGATGGTGAAGGTTGCACCTGGATATTTCCGTAACCACCTTATGCCCAAATTGCTTGCTGTTCCTAACATCGACAAGTTTTCTCATCTCATTAGGGAGCAGCGCAAGGTATGCCTCTTATGTTCTTGCATTTTTGTTCACGCAAATGTGTGTTTCAGTATAATTGCTTATCAGTGCAGTCCAGGTTTTCATGACTGAATGTGCGATTATTTTGGTGTTTAATAACTGCTAATCATTGATATGTTCTTTAGATGTACCAAGCTGAGGAAGAAGAAGAGGTCAAAGTAGTTAAAGATGGTATGGAAGATAAGATGAAAGAATATGAAACAGCAGCAAAACGCTTAGACAGTACCCCACTGGTTTGTGCCCTCTCTTTGAAGTGCTACAGGATTGCTTAGAATCCTTACTGTGGCTGCACTCTTGTGGACCTAAATCGCATTTACCTTTACATTTCATTGTTACCTGTTAATTAAGTCTTACGGACTGTATATTTTTCTTGTAGACAATTAGGGCAGGCATCAATGCGTTAAAGTTTCGAGCTCGTGCATCAAAAGATGAACCTATTGAAATTCTTTCACCAGTGACAAAAGAGAATATTGTAAATGAGGTAGAGTACTGTTCTTCGTTAGTCTTTTCCATTGATTCACCAGGAAAACTTTTTCGTTGAGATGGCCTTGTATCTTTGAAGTATATTTGGAATAATTAACTGTAAAAAAAGGTCAATTTCTTTATAAAGGCTTTCTAGCTATTCATAACTTAGGAGCTATTCATAACTTAGGCTATCTCTAATGATTTTTCTAACCAAGGCATGTATTATATGGAGTATAACATGCTTGAGCACACTGAATTGTGCTTTTGACCTGTGCATTCTTTTGGTAGGCATACGGCTGAGTTGTAGTGATTAAGGTGGAAATTCTTATGAGTTGTCATAGCATAAAATTTTGCAATTATGGCTCTGTCAAAAACTATGGCCTCTGGAATAGAAAAAGGAAAACAGAGTACGGTGGTGCTTGCCTGAATAATTAGCTTGTTATGCAGGAAAGAAACAAATGGATTTTATTTTAGATGATATTTGGAGATCTGAGTTTTTATGGGACAGAAACCTGAAAGAGAACAATAGTCCTTTCTAATGATTTCACACTAATTCAAATTTCAGGAATTTGATTTTTAATATAAAATCCATTTTAAAGACTAACAGAAAGATTAAAGTAATCATTAATCTAGTAACTTTACTTTTATGGCACATCAACTGTTAGTTTTATTTCACTCCAATAGGCAAGTACGTGCATCATTCTTCTTAAAAATAGCTAATTGTAATTTTAACTTCTGGATGACACATTTTGATGCTTCTGGAGATCTATTTTTCTAAAAGATTTCAGGTGATGTTTTTGCTCCACTTTTTGTGGAGGTGTAACTTTTGATTAGCTTTTGGATTTGAATGTCGGCAGAGCTATGAGATTTTTGAATGGGACTGGAGGTTTCAAGATTCTCTTTCAGTTTTGCCGTTGCTGTTTGTTTCCATCTCACCGATTAAAATGGGTTCACATTTCAGGTGGCAAGGCAGCTGAATGTGCAGATTGATCCTGAAAACCTTTATCTACCATCACCGTTGACAACTTTTGGTCAGTTTGAGGTGCCATTACGCTTACCAAAGTCCATCCCTTTACCAGAGGGAAAGCTTCAGTGGAATCTGAGAGTCAAAGTTCGAGGTAAATAAAATGATAGGTATTTTAACAGTCTTGATAGGATAGTTAAAAATAATCTTGAAAACTTTTAGGCCATCCTAAAAATGATGGTTTCGGAATTTTAGCATAAATAACATACAACTCGGACATCTTACAATTTTGCCGTTACACCATTTCTTATGGTACTATTTGAAGCATGAGTGTTGTGTACCATGGTAATGGAAATCATTGGAATTGTTGGAAAACATTTTGAGTGGTCGGATAATCTGAACATATGACATTTTAGTGAGCATTATGGATTTGACTCTTAGTGAAATAGATTGGAATAATGTATATTTTTGTCTAGATTTTATGATGTGAATTTGTGAATTTTGTTGTTCTTTTACATGATCGGATGTCTTATTTGTGAACTTATCAAAAGTGGTTGAGAAAATGTATAGTTAGAGTTAAAAGTATAAATCCTTAAAATTTCCATAAAAATTTAAATAAATTTTTAAGGTTTTGATATTTGTAAGTTAATTATTAACATAATATATGTTTACCTATATTAGAGTTAACTTACTAGAAGGATAATGATTTATTTATTTATATAGTAGAAAAAATATTAATAATGTGTTGTTTCATTTTAATAAGGGCTGTTTTGTAATCAAAAGTTAACGTTAAGAGTTGATTTATAAATTAGGAAACACTTATTGAATTTCATAAAAAAAATTTTAAAAATTAATTTATCTATTATGCCTTTTTTTATAAATTATTCTTTTATAAAAATATGAATGTAAAAGTTTGATTGAACTTAGTGTCAAACACATGAAAATAAAATCTGGTAAATATAAAAACCGTTATAAAGATAATGTAAAACTGGTAAAGTTAATAAAAATAATATACAAACTATAGAAAAGGTTACCAGGTATAAGGCAAAGCAAAAGAGTCTACTAGGCCTGTCATGACTGGGGGAATTAAAGATGTTATGCTGATAAGTCACATTAATACATTATTTTCGTGTGAGATTATTTGATGCTATGATAATGAAATATTATTATTATATTTTGTTATGAAAATGGATAGATTAAAAAAATAATATGCCATATTTATTTGATTATAATCTTATAAACATTTTTGTTTATTGCAATTTTTACATTAACATGATTAAAAAATTTGTGGAAAACAAATAATTGAGATATTGATTTGATAAAAGAACTTAAATAAGTGAAATTGAAACATAAAACTAGAGAATAAGATTTTATTATCTTTGATATTGAATACAATCAAATTTCCTTCTCTTTATTTTGAAGCAAAACTTTAAATCATTATATTTACCCAAAAAAAAAAGGGAAAAAACCTTA
The DNA here is from genome assembly GCA_028565735.1 of Pinacopodium congolense. Classification (NCBI taxonomy): domain Eukaryota; kingdom Viridiplantae; phylum Streptophyta; class Magnoliopsida; order Malpighiales; family Erythroxylaceae; genus Pinacopodium; species Pinacopodium congolense. The sequence goes on from JAOXYD010000007.1 coordinate 1,171,812, forward strand.
AATCATTATGTTGGTGTACGAGGGAGCTTACCCCAATTCAACTTATTTTCATTGCTCGATAACGAAGTTAATGCAGCATTGATGGATGAGTGGAGTAGAAAAAAAGTGAAGCATCATTTTATCTTGTCAAAAGAGACAATTAAAAATAGATCAATTATTATTTTTCTTGTTGTTCCTCCTTTTGGACTCTCTCTCTCCCCATCTCGTTCTCACTCTCTCTCTCTCTCTCTTATTTTCATTAGGAGTAGCATATTTATCACAAATGATATAACTAATATAAAACAATGATCCAACGGTAAATTTAAGTTGATGCAACTATTCCAAAAGAATGTAAGTAATTAATATGAAACAAAAATGCAATTGTTCTTTGAACTATAGTAAATTGTTTTACAAGAGTGATGCAATTGATCTAGTCTTATTTTAGGTGGCATGTTGGATACAAATTTTATAACTTATCTGGCATGGTGATGTAACGACTCTTATAACCATTAGCACATTATAAACAAATAAAGGCCAACCTATATTAAGTTAATTAATTACCTCCTTTATAAATAAGAAATTATTAACAAACCTAAAACTTAGTTACTGCATGTCAAAATCAATTGTAATTAAACTAAAATTTATAGAAATACACTTTATGAGTCTTAAAGTTGTTTCAATCTATGAAATGGAGCCAATTTTATAGTATGAGGTTAGTAAATGGTCAATTATCTAATTTGAATACCTTTCAAGGCTTGGTTAATATATCTTGATCTTAAATGACATATAAAAGGGGAGTGAATAATGTATGTTTATGTTTTTGTCCTATTTAATATTTTAATGAATGAATTACTTAATTTTAATAGGTGGTTCTAACGATTTGATTTATGGAAATAAAAAATCATAATAATAACAAAAAAAGATAGTAGGAAAAAAAATTCAAAATCAAATAACTATTAACCCACATCCACCCATTTAAGTCATTTCAGGCATTCATTATTTTTTCCCCCTAATTGGATGAAGAAAAACACTTCATATAATATTCTTTTTGTCATAGGTAAAGATGAATTCTTCATATAACATCTTTAGTGTCACATGTGAAGAAAAACTCTTGTAATTTTCTTACTTTGTCATAGGTAAAGAAGAACTCTCTTTATAAATCTTGTTCAAAGTAAAAAAGAACCCTTACAATGTATATTTATATAATTTCTCCAATTGAAACAAATGTATAGCCGTATATAATTGAAAACCTTTCTTAATCATACTAATGATTGCGACTTAATACATATATTATGTATTGTACATATACTCTTCAACTTTTCAAGGATCTTATGAAGTCTCTACTTTGTCAAATGTATCTTCTTACAACTTAATTATTGTCTATTTATACCTGATAACAACTTGAAGGGTTGTTATAGAAACTCAACACAAACTGAAAATTCAAGTAATTATTATTTTTAAAGTTTAGTTCATTATTTAAATATCATGGAAATTTTCAATAGTTAATAGTTAACCTTTATTTTTTAATAAATCATGATTCATCCAATGAATCTAAAAACAAATTATTTAAGGTTATATTTTAAATCAATATTTATTTATTGAAGTTATGTCTAAAAAATATTTAGCAACTTCATATATGAAAATTAATAACATGAGATTTATAAACATCAACGGTGGTCCATTAACAATATGCTGAGAAGACCTTTTGGCGTAATGATAGTATAATACGACTTGTATCTATGATCTGTAAAATTATAAACCATGCATTTACACATTAGTTAATCTCAAACTGAGATCCTAATCTCAAGAGAAGAACCAAGTTCTCTAAAAGAGATCATCAATCTCATACACATATTAACTACAAAAAGATGGCCTATGCTGTTAAGACTTATTGGTCCTAAATACCAATCATGGCTTAAGCCATTTGTTCCATAAAGAAGCCATAATACATCGATAAAAAACATCACGTGTTAGTATATACAATAAGATAATAGCATACATGCAATTTAAACATTATAATACATACATCTCAAGATAAAGAAAATAATGTGCTTCTATATAAAATAAAACATCATAATGCAACAAACAAGTGCAAAATTTACGATTGTACTAGTCTCATGTATTATAAAAACGTAACCTATAACTATATTCATATATATATATATAGAAATAATTAGTTGGCCTTCAGTCCATAGAAATTCATAGATTTAAAGTAATATAATAATAAATATATTATTATTATTTTGTTATTATTATATATATATTATTTTATTACCTGCAGTCCATGAATATCTATGCACTGAAGGCTAGTTAGTCACTTCCACATATATATATATATATATAACAGTACAATACTTTTGTTGTCTACTTATCTATGAAAATATGTAACCCCAAAACCCTCAATTGGTGGGTCACCTAACATATATATGGTGACAATATAGTTATAAGGTACTTGAAACTTAAAATAGTTAATCTTAACATATTTGGCACCACTAGTGTTTTTTTTTATTAAATAGCAAATGAATTATCACATTGAATTTTAATAGGCCTAAAAACCAAATCAACAATTCTAAGCCCTCCAATGAAGTTCCTAGACCACTTATGTGCTCCTCTCCCTAAGCAACTTATAATTTTGGTTAAAATCACAATAAAAAACTGCTTATAACTCTTCCAAAACAGAACTCCTCTAACATAAAAATTTAACATATAATAGTTTTCTTGATTAAAACATCCACTAAGATCAGCATCATTATACCTAATGATCTTCAAGTTATCTATATGCTTGTAAAACAATATATAATATTTGTTCTTGTTCATTAACTAAAGGGGACCGAAAATTGAATACATATTCAATGGAGAGGCCACCATAACTTATTAATGGAATATAGAGAAAGGCCAAATAGAAAAGAAACTGAAAATATCCTAAACTGGAGAATCAAGTCTAGAAGATTGTTTTGTTAAATAGGGAAGGTTATCTAGGTCAACAAAGTCTTTTGTCAATTTGGGATAACTTGAAATTAAGATGTAAGCTTATTATAAGAAATTGGAGAACTTAAGCCTAATAAGTTCTATTAGTTTTATGAATCAAAGGATTTTGATCAAACTAACCTAATAGGCCTAAAGATCCAAAATAAAAAAAAGTAAACATAAATTTAAGCTTAATAAGCTTGTAGGCCAAACTAAATTTGATTATTAATTCAATGAACTTGGACTTTAAAAGAGGAGTTGGGAATTTGGAAAATTCAATTTACTAATAATATGTTTGGTTTAAATTCTGGAATAGATAAGGAATAGAATAGTTATTCTTAAGAATAGAAAAGATGAGGAATACAATGGAATGTGTATTACTTTGTTTAGTTTACTACTAAAGAATTTCTATGCCAGTATTTGGTTTGAAAATATAAACTTAGAATGACAAAGGAATAACAAACAAAAAGACCAAATTATTATTATTATTTTATATTATTATTAAGTTTAATAATTATATTAATTATTATTATTATTATTCTTCCTAATTTTAATATTATTAATATTATTGTTGTTATTAAATTTCTTCTTATTATTAATTGATAATAATAACAACAATATC